>AUXH01000429.1:0-16757 GCA_000482145.1 Strigomonas culicis | reverse complement strand
TCTGTGTTGTAGAAACAATGTATATACAAAAGAGAAGGAAAATTCGAGATAAACAGAAGCAAAAAAAAAAAGGAAGAAAGAAAGAGAGGAGGAAAAAGAAAACCAAAAAGGTGTCAAAAAAAAAGAAAAAAGGAAAAGAACACTAGTCAATAAATACATAAGAAAAGTGCACTTCTTCTTTCATTTCTCTTTATTATGTTTTCCTTTTCTTTTACGATTTATCATAAGTAAAACTGTATGATTCTAAAACAAAAAACAGTTTTCTTTTTTTATTATTTCATTTTCCGCTTCTCCTTGTGTATAAATGAACTTTTTTTTTCTGGTTTGTTTTCTTATTATTATTATGAATATGAGCGCTCGTAAATGCTGTTTTTCGAATCAAAAAAGAAGAGAAACAAAGAAACAACAATAATGAATTCGGTCAATTACATCATTGAACGTTCTTCATCTATTGTTGATTCATATTACCTTATTTGCCTTTTAAACTATCCATAGATTTTTTTAATTCCTTGAGGGGTTACTCCTTCACACTATCCTGCGACTTCAACAATAGTACGAATGACGAGTGGAGTTTCAGAGCCCTGCCTCACTGCATATTTTTTATGTTTTTTGTTTTTCCTTTTTTTCTTTTGTAGCAAACCTAGTCTCGAGCCACCGCGCCGTCTACCTATCTGTCAGGGGATCACACCGGCAGGCACAACAAAAAAAAAAAAACAGATCCAATCATAATACTGAAAAACAAAAAAGCACAAAAAAACAAATAGTAATAAAAGCACAACAGATCAACTGAATTAAGGAAGCAATAAAACGGCAAAAAGAAACAATAAGAGAGAGAGAGATAATAGTGTCTTGTATACACTTTCATATGATAAAGATGTTAAATATATAAACCCCTCGCTCACATTTATTCACTTCAAAAAAAAAAAAATTGATGTTTATATCAATATATACAGACGAATATATATATATTGATACTTGTATTTTTTTTTTTTTCTGTAGGTCCTTCCATAGCCTTGTTCCCGCCATTCTTACTGGAAGAAGGTAGGCATGGGCTGCATGGACGGCATGGATGGCATGGACGGGTACATAAACGGGGCGGCCTGCTGCGCCATCGGCGGCATCATCATGGGTGTCGACTGGTAGTACACAGGCTGTCCGTTCGGCGCGTAGGCCATCATCATGACCGGCTGCGGCATCGGCACGGCCTGCGGCATGTGGATTGGGGTCTGCGCTTGTATCACCGGCGGTGCGAAGTACATGGGCTGCGGCAGCGGGGCGGCCATCCTGGCGGTGTGCTGCCGCTGCCGCTGCTGCTGCTGCTGCTGTTCGCGTTCCTTCTCCTTCACCTGGCGCTCCTTCACCTTGTCGACGTGGCAGCTGATGTAGCGGTTCTTGTCGTCCGCGGAGGAGCGGCCGAAGGGCGTCGCGCGGGTCTCCGAGTAGCGCGCCTTGAGGCAGCAGTCCTGCAGCTCCAGGTCGTTCAGCCCCGCGACGCAGGCCGCCGCCGCCTCCTTCGTGTAGAAGAGGATGAAGCCGTAGCCCTTCGTGAAGGTCACCGCGCTGTTGTACGCCGACAGGTCCACCGACGCGACGGGCACCATCTGCCCGGTCAGCGGGTGCGCGAAGAGTGGCAGGCCCGCCGCCGCCGCCGCCGCCGCGCTGCGCTGCAGCAGCACGCGGTTGTTGTGCTCGTGGTCCACACAGCACTTGAGCGTCTTCACCACGCCGAAGGGCGACACCAGCTCGCGCAGGTCCTTGTTCGTGAAGAGCGGCGGCAGCCCGCTGATGTACACGTTGCGCTGCTGCATATCCTCCACTGTCAGGTTCGCTTCCATGTCCTCCAGGTTGCGCGTGGAGGGCACTGCGCGCTTGCCGTCCGTGGTGGGGATGAGGTACTGCGCCGGCAGCGTCGCCACCTGCGGCGCCACCTGCAGCGTTGAGGTCGTGGGCAGGGAGGAGCAGATGGAGTTCGTGAGGCTGCCGTCGCTCGCGCTGTTGCGGCCGTCCGCCGTCGCGTCCGTCGCCTTCTGTTGCGCCGGCGTCGCGACGCCACCACCGCGGCGGCGGCGGCGCGGCTTCGTGGCCTCGGTGCCGGACGGCGCCATCGGCTGTGGGGCAGGCACATCCGCGTAGGCGGCGCGGAGATCGTCCAGCATGGTGCCGAGTGCACGCTGCTGCGCGGCCTCCGTGCCGAGGAGGCTGTCAGAGACAAGGTCGAGGCTCATGAGAGTGCGAAGGAACTGAGTGGTAAGGAAATGGGGAATGGAAAAAAAAAAGAAGAAGAAAAAAAACCTACGTAGTCTGTAGACGTGTGGTTTTTTTTTTAGTTCTTGCTTTTTTTTTGTGTGTGTGTGTGTGTGTTTGAGAGAGAAGATAGAGACGGTGGGACTTACAGAGTGGGTCTGTATAGCTTTGCAAATGAAAAGAAAAAAGGAAAAGGGAAAACGAAAACGAAAAAGATTTTTTCTGTTGTTCGAAAGAGAACGCAGCAAAAAAAAAAGGGGGGGCGAAGGGTTTAGAAATGAAGATAGAAAGAGAAGGGGGGGTGAAAAAGGCATCTGCATTAAAAGAGAGAGCAGGTTTCAATAATACACTGTAAAAAGAAGGCAGAAAAAAGAAACAATAATTAGAGAAAAGAGGTCTCGCTCCAAATGGTATTTCCAAACAGAAAAGGGGGAAACTGAAAAAGAATACTAAACGAGTTAAAAAAGGGGGGTTTTAACAGTCTACGCTGCTTGTTAGTTTGTTTGTTTGTATTTATTCACTTACTTATTTCGTTTTTGTTGTTGTTGTAGTTTTTTTTTTGCTTTTCTTCTTCATTCTCTGGTAGTAGCTGACGGATGCATATAAGCACTACTCTCTTCTGCGTTTCATGTACAAGAAAAAAAAAATTCTTGGTTTTGTTTTGTAAACACCATATTATTAACATAATAATGGTTATCCGCATCCATCTTCTTTTTCCTTCGTTTGTCTGGCGATGATACATGTGCTGTCATGTTTTTTTTTCCTTATTGATTTTATTTGTTTTTTCTGTTTCCACTGCTGTTGACAGTGCACCATATAATGAGTAAACAAGGAAACGAACGTACTAAAAAAAGGGAAGAAGAAAAAAAGAAAAGAAAAAGCTTAAACATAAAATAAAAATAAAAAATGGGAATAATAATAAAAAAGAACAAGAAAGCAAGGAATACACTCGCGACGTAAAGAACAAGTTCTTCACTATCAGGGAAAACAGAATAATTAAATCCGAAAACATACACGATACACATGTTTTATATAATAAAACAAGTGAGGGACAAAAAAAAAAAGAAACAGCAAAATGGAGATGGAAAAAAAAAAGACTCGTTGTTAGCAACTTGTATCTATTTTTTTTTTTTCAATCATTATGGCTGATAATTGTCAGTTTGTTTTTGTTACATTGTGGTATTTATTTATTTTTTAATATGTTCATAAATCCAAGCTTTTACTATTTCTTTCCGTCAAATTAGTGTAAGCAAAAGTTATTGTTTTTGTAGTACTACTATTCTTTCTGGGTTTTGATGACTAAACAGAGATTTTTTTTCATATTTTAGTGTTTTTTTATTATTATTCCATTTAGTTCTTTTTTTTTTCGTTTGTTTGTTTTCTTTAAAAAAAAAACCTCTTCTGAACTGTAGAGGAGGGAAAAGTCACAGCGACTAAGCGAAAGAGAAAAAAAAGAGAAAGTGCATAAAAAAAAAAGAGCAAAATAAAAAACAAATAACGTGATTTGTTTTCTCCTGTCCTGTCCGCTTTTTTTTGTGTTTTTTTTTTCTGTTCAACAATGGAAAGACGAAATCTTTGAGAACAGACACGCAGTACAAAAAAAATGAAGTAAAAGCCCCATAAGAGAACTCAAAAAAAAACACTTCTTCATTACATCTTTTTTTTCCGTTTTTTGTTGTTGGTGTTGTTGTTATCCTTTCACGGTCAACACGGTTAGATGTCTGCGGCCCTTCTCCAAAGAGAACACATTATTTACCTACCTATTTATATATTGAAGTACGTATTTCATTATTACGATTATGATTGAATTATATGTTTCATATAATAATAAGAAATATTATTATTATTCAATTTCGAACTATCATGATAAAGATGAGATTTTTGTTTTGTTTCTAATAATAAAAAAAAAACATCAAAAAAAAATAATACGCACTTCCCATGAGTATATATAAATATATGCATATACATAGATACATATCGGACTGGTTTGTCCAGAACATTGAATCGAACTAAGAAGGTAGCAAAAAAGGAAAAGAAAGAGCAAAAAAGAACGCAAAGTGTATAAACGCTTTTAATTGTGGTTCCTTTTTTATTTTCAATATTTTTGTGTTCATTTGTTTTCCTTTTTTATTTCATTCGTTTGGCCTTCAATAGCACTCACCATTGCTCTTTCTTATCGGCAACTGATGGATTTATCCTTAATCTTATTCTTTTTGCATTCTTCTTCGCACATCACTTTTTTTTTTCGTTTTTTTTTTCTTTTTCTCTTTTTCATTTCTTTTGTACATCAAATATTTGTTTTGTTTTGTTTTGTTTTCGTTTTCTTCTTCACCTCAACTTCCCTCTTCAACTGTTCATTAGCCCTATTCTTATTGTTTTGTTATCTTCACCAGAGGCCAGATATATAAACAGGCAGCAGTGCTTTCGACACAAATGATGAGTAGCACCTGCTGGCCGTGTTGAAACAAGAACAACACGTCAACGAAATTCAAAAAAAAAAGGAAAAAAAAATACTAAAAATAGAATTAAAAAAAAAAGAGTGAACAGTAGAAGGACGGTTGAAAGAAGAAGAAGAAGAATCAAGGATGAAAGAAGAAGAAAAAATAAAAAAGAAAATAAAAAAGAAGGAGTGCAGAAAGAATCGTGAAAAGACAAAACAAAATGACTACGTGAAAAAAGAGAAAAAAAAGGAGAAGAATTTTTTTAAAAGACAAACCACGACAAAACTGAAAAAAAAAAAAGGGGACAGACAAAAGGAACAACAAGAAGCACAGCAAAGAAAGGAATGAAACAAATAAGAAAGAGTGTATAACGACGCCTAGTCAAACACTCTTTTTATTGTGTTGTTGTTGTTGTTGATGTTTTTCTAAAGTATGTATTCCTCTTTCTCTGTGTTTTATTATCGTTGTCGTACTACCTCTTGGCATGTATATCAGTCGAGCCCGCTTTTATTCTGTTTTATTCTTCCTCCTTTTGGGTATAGAAGCTTTTTTTGTTCGTTTGTTGAATTTCTCTTCTTCTGTCATGCCGACATTTTTAACAGAAGAACGTAGTCATGGGCTGCATGGACGGGTACATAAGTGGGGCAGCCTGCTGCGCCATCGGCGGCATCATCATGGGCGTCGACTGGTAGTACACAGGCTGTCCGTTCGGCGCGTAGGCCATCATCATGACCGGCTGCGGCATCGGCATCGGCATCGGCTGCGGTATCGACAGGACCTGCGGCATGGGCACGGCCTGCGGCATGGACAGGGGCGTCTGATTCGGCATCGGCATCCGCATGCGCGCGGGCGCAGGCGGGGTGCACATGGGCTGCGGCAGCGGGGCGGCGGGCGTGGCAGGGGGCGCGCCGGTGGGGGTGGTCGGTTCTTTCTCCTTCGCCTGGCGCTCCTTCACCTTGTCGACGTGGCAGCTGATGTAGCGGTTCTTGTCGTCCGCGGAGGAGCGGCCGAAGGGCGTCGCGCGGGTCTCCGAGTAGCGCGCCTTGAGGCAGCAGTCCTGCAGCTCCAGGTCGTTCAGCCCCGCGACGCAGGTCGCCGCCGCCTCCTTCGTGTAGAAGAGGATGAAGCCGTAGCCCTTCGTGAAGGTCACCGCGCTGTTGTACGCCGACAGGTCCACCGACGCGACGGGCACCATCTGCCCGGTCAGCGGGTGCGCGAAGAGTGGCAGGCCCGCCGCCGCCGCCGCCGCCGCGCTGCGCTGCAGCAGCACGCGGTTGTTGTGCTCGTGGTCCACACAGCACTTGAGCGTCTTCACCACGCCGAAGGGCGACACCAGCTCGCGCAGCTCCTTGTTCGTGAAGAGCGGCGGCAGCCCGCTGATGTACACGTTGCGCTGCTGCATATCCTCCACTGTCAGGTTCTCGATGTCCTCCAGGTTGCGCGTGGAGGGCACTGCGCGCTTGCCGTCGTTGCTGCAGGCCAAGTACTGCGCCGGCAGCGCGGCCAACTGCGGCGGGATGTAGGTCACGGTCGCCACAGCTGCCTTCTCCGTCTCCGCCGCGGCGGCCGCCGGCTGCAGCGACACGGTGCTGAAGGACTCCGTGAGGCTGGCGGAGCTGTTGCTGGCGGCGGGCTGCTTCACTGCGCCGGCCGCCGCCGCCGCCAGCTGCTGCAGCTGCAGAATCTCACGACGCTTCTGATTACTGCGCCGCCCGCGGCGCCGCCGCTTCTTCTCTTCCCCGGGCTCTCCGGGGGCCGGCACATCGCCGCCCTCAATGGCGAACTGCGCGTCGGTCTCCATACGCACGGCGTCGAACAGCTCATCGAAGGACTGGTTGAGAGGCGAATCCGACGAGGGAAGCTGGAACTCGAGGCTCATTGTAGGGCTGGAGAGAGAGATAAATAAATACACAAAGAAAACAATGGGGAAAAAAAAACTAGTAGGGAAGAGAGTCTTTGAAGAAAAAAAACACAGAAAAGAAAGTAAAAGGTGGTGGATAATGAAGAGAAGAGAAAAGTAACTCTTATCGTGAATAATCGCGGAACGAGAGCGAGAGAGAGAGAGAGAGAGAGAGAGAGAGAAGTGTGAGATCAATAAAGAACATGATGATAACAACAGTCATGAGAGCGACAAAAGAAAAAAGATTACGGAGATGGATAAAGAAAAAAAAAACCTGGCATGGAATTCTTGCAATTACATATCAATAAATGAACGGAAGAGTCATTTTTGTTGTCGTGTTTAATGCAGATCATCGATTCAGCTTGTTTTAAGGGTGTTCCTTTTTCTTTTTCAATTAACAAACATGAGAAAACAAAAGAATCGAGAACATATCGTATAAATAGAATATGTATAATATAGATACCAAGAAAGAAAGAAAAACTAACGAGAAGGGTAAAAAAAAAACAGAAATAAAGAGAAGTGAGAATGAAAAAAAAGGAAGTTATACTGACAAAAAAAAAAGAAGACACAAAAAGGGAAAAAAAAGAAATCGAGTCCGTTTTCTATTTGCGTTTGAAGCATAAAGACTCAAAACGAGTGTCTACCAATCTCATTAAGAGGATTCATGCATTCATTTACATATATATATATTATTTCCATTTTCTTTAAAAAAAATGAATCACTATCTATCGTTGGTTTTTTTTTCTTCTCCGCTTTGTTTGTTTATTCTTGAGTTTCAGTCTTTAGCTTGGTAGATTAAATAAATTTAACACAAACAAAAAACAATAACGGAGCATGAAGAAAAGAAGAGCTAGGAACAATACAGACTAACTAACGTAGAAGTTCAGTTTCTTTTTTCTATTTCCATTGCTCTATTTTACGCGCATGTTCATTAAACTATTTTACCTCGTTCATACTTCCTTTTTTTCTTTCTCACTTTCTTTTTTGCTGCGTGCAAGATGACCATAAATCTACGTTGTTCATTACAATAGCAAAACTATAAATAAAGAAAAAATAAAACAAAAAAAGGAAACACAACTACAAAAGATAAAAACTAGAAAAAAAGAAAAAGAACCAAAAAAAAAAAGATTGTAGAGAAAAGAAACAGCTTCTTAAACTAGTAAAAGACTCCAAATTACCCTACACGGATGCGTACATCTCTTTGAAACGACGACACTCATTCGCATATACACACCTTTATCATTAATTAAAAAAAAAATGTATAATTAAATATCTTTATTTTTAGAAGAAAAAGAATAAAAACAATAAGAGACAGTACGTTATCTACACTGTTACCATGATCATATCCATCTGAAGCGGAAGGAATGCATGAAATGAATTCTATGTTTTCTTATTTCTGATATGCTCATTTTTCTTTTTCTCTTCCCTTTTCAACGTGTTTTTTTTTTTTTTGTAGCAACAGACGAAGAAAGACTGGAGAGCACAGAAAACAAACAAAAAAAATGAAAAAAAAAAACAGTATTAATAGAAAGCAAGTTCAGTATAGAAAAAAATGCAACATAATACCTCTTTTGGTGACGCTAAGAGCAGGTATATTTTTTTATTTTCTGTCTGCATGATACGTGTTGCCTTTTTTTAAAACCATTATTATTACTATTGTTTATTTTACAGCTTTTTTTTTTAGTGTATGATGCGGAATCTCTTTCATTTGTTCCTAGTGTTGTTTTGCTTTCCCTTTTCGTTGGTGCTGTGGATACATCTACTCTCATGATCTCTTTGGTCCTTCCTTTTTTTCTTCCTTTCATGAAAGCGAAAAATAACTACAGCGATACGAAGAAAATACTTTTTAAAAAAGGAGGACAGAGAAACGGAAAAAAAAATTGGATTGATTTAACACACACAAAAAAAAAATGGATAAAGTATACAAAAAAAGATAACAAAAAAAAATAAAAATATACACTGTGAGTGCTAATCTAAATGAACTCAATCCTTTCAGAGGGTAGAGCACAGGCACACAAATGAAAAGGGGGAAAAGGTCTCAGTAACTATAAATACGTTCGTTGTGTGTAGAAGGACGAACAGAAACATTTACAAAAATATATATATTACAACAATAATACAACAATAAAAGAAAAAAGAATGCAAGAAATGTGTATCCGTACATACATATATATAGAGAGAGTTCCGCATTCATGCGCGGTTTGCTTCTTTATTAATGTTTCCTTTATTATTATAGATGATTATTCTCTTTGTGTGTTTGTTTGTTTCTCTTAATGTTCTTTTGTTCTCGTTTTACGTGGACAAGAAGTGGAAGAAGCACTCAGTGGTAAGGAACCATCATCATCATGGGCTGTGGCTGCGGCTGCGGTGTAGCGTAGTAAAACATCGAGGCGGGTGCCGGGGCGTAGTACAGCGCCTGTGGCGGCGGCGGCGGCGCTTGCTGCAGCATCATCATCATGTACATGGGCTGCTGCAGCGGCGGTGGCGGCGGCGCTTGCTGCGGCACCATGGGCGGCAGCGGCGCGGCGGCGGGCGGCGGAAGGCACAGGCTGCTGCTGCTGCGAGTGCTGCGGCTGGAGCCGTGGTGCGGCAGCGGCTGCGGCGCCGCCTCGTCGTCTCCCAACAGCGTCGTGCCCAGTGCCTCGCAGTCACGCAGCATCGTCTCCGGGTCGTCCTCGGTCTGCGGCTGCTGCCGGCCGGGCCGCACCACCGCGCCGCTGCCGTCCTTCGCCATGAGCACCACGCGATTGTCCCTGTCGTGTCGCCCGAACGGCGTTGCGTGCACGTTGCTGTAGCGCGCGCGGATCGTGTTGCCGCTCTCGCGCCGCGCGTTCAGCCCCGCGATGCAGGCCGCCGCCGCCTCCGGCTTGCAGAAGAGCACGAAGCCGTAGCCCTTCGTGAAGCACGACTCACTGCGGTAGCCCGACAGGTCCACGCTCGCCACCGGCGTCAGCAGCCCCGTCAGCGGGTCCGTGAACACCGGCTGGCGCTCCGCCGCGGCGGCGGCCGCCGCCTGCATGCGCAGCACGCGGTTGTTGTACGCATGGTCGATGCAGCACTTGAGCGTCTTGATGGTGCCAAAAGGCGCGACCAGCTCGCGCAGGTCCTTGTTCGTGAAGAGCGGCGGCAGCCCGCTGATGTACACGTTGCGCTGCTGCATATCCTCCACTGTCAGGTCCCTCTCCATGTCCTCCAGGAAGCGCGGCGGGCCGAAGAAAACTCCGTTACTCTCGCGCACAGACGGCTCGTCCGCCGTCGGCGGCACCACCGTCACCGAGTCATCCAGCTGGGCGCGGTGCAGGCGGTGGGGCAGCGCGGCGCTGCCGCTGCTCTCGGACGGCGTATGGCCGCCGTTGCCACTGTTACTGATGTGGCTGCGGATTTCCTCCATGTCGTCCGCCATCGCCAGGCATCGTGGTAAGCGGTACACACTCATCGACAGCGATGGCATGGGTGTGTCAGCAGCGACCGACATAACAGAAATTGTTCAGGGAAAAAAAAGAAAGAAGGCAGCAAAAAAGGAAAACAATCGTAGCAAAGCCAAACAACTGAAATAAATAAATAAAACGAAAAAAAAGAGTAGAATAGATCAAAAGCAAAGAAAACTTGATACTAGGGGAGAGAAGTGGATCAATAGAATCTCACAAAAAATGAAAGAGAAAAAGAAAAAAGAAAGAAAAAAATCCAAGTAGAAACAAAAATACAAAAAAAAATAGTATTATTTGACTGGAAATGAATAAAGAGACTTTGAAAACTAAAAACTAAAGCAAAGTAACGCGCGTTAAAATAATATCATGAAGAGAGAGAGAGAGAGAGAGAAATAAAGAGCAACTAAAGGATCTATCAGGCACATAACATTCGAAAGAATAGAGCTATAAAGAGAACCAATATATACCTCTTCGTGTACTGGTCCTAATGGGGTGTGTGTTTTCTTTTCTTTAATACTGAAATACTACGTTCATAACACCGTCCTTCTAATGTGCCATTACGAATCGGTAATCAAAATGTTGCGTGTATGTTTCTCTTTGTTTTCATTTTTTTTTATTATTATTCTGTTACAGTTTTTCTTCGTTTCAAAAAGGTACTGTTGTGTTTTGCTTGATAAACAGATTCAGGCTTTTCATGTAGAGGAGGTTACAAATCAGGTTTGAAGGATTATGTAGAAATCAGTGCTATTACAACTGTAATAGATGTTATGCAAAGAGGGAGAATGCGAAAACAGAAAGAGGGGATAAAGTAAAACAAAATGGAAAACACCAAACAATAACAATATACTCTCTCATATAGTGTCATGCAGAACTATAGAAATCAAGTTTAAAAAAAAGACAAAAAAAAGTAAAAACTAGAAAAGGAATAAAAAACAATTTCTACAACAACGATACATACAGATAAAGTGTATATAAGAAAGCAACTACATCAATAAAGAAGAAACTAAAATAGCAAATTCTTTATTTTCTTGCTGATGTTACATAATTGATGCTTTAGTCATTGTTCGTCGTCGTTAAGGTGCAATGGAAATCAGCTGAGAAACACACAAAAAAAAAAAGAGAATTGACGCCACATCTGAAGAAAAGAAACTAAATCAATGAAAAAACAGAACGCCAATCATATTACAAACACGCGCCTTCACCTGCACTTCATGAGGTGTACACTCCCCGCAGTGGGGAACAATAAAGAAACGACAAAAAAAAAGAGAAAAAAAAAGTATAGGAATAGAAAAAAAAAGAAGTACTTTCTTGTTTTACAAAGCGAACAATAAAAGAGTTAGAAGTAATGAAAACGTGAAATGAAGACTTGTGTTCTAGCTTAAATAGATCCAATCTTAGTTCATTGCTTCGTTTAGAAAGCAAAAAAATATTATTCTTCATTTTTTTTTCTCAAAACCCAACAGTGGCATCAGTGTCCACACCAGGTACAGACGGGCATCCCTACATATATCTATATATTTTGCGCATGCCACGATGTACACAACATAACCATAGGCTTATGGACAGGGATAAGGATACGAGTGACGCGCTGCTTGCAAGCCGTCGCTCTACCTTCCACCACAATATGCAATGTGTACAATAATTCTCTACTTCGTTACTTCTTTTTTTGTTTTGTTTTTGCTTTTGTCTACTGGCAATACATGCATCATTATTATTCTTAAATCTTCCAAAGAAAAAAAAGAAAAAAAAAGGAAGTAAGAAATGATCATAAAATGATAACAAGAAACAATTATGAACCAAGAAAATGAAAAAAAAAAAAAAACGTGTGTCACGGAAGTATTACATCACCAAAGAAACATATTTATGTTGTCCTGTCGCACCCCATTCATACAGTGTGCCGCTTCCACATTGCCAAGTTCCGCGACCCCCTTCCTTGACGCTGCCCTTCCTTTTCTCATTTTCCCTGGTTGGCTGTATAAATATTGCGTTATGGACAGGGAATCGAGGGGAGGAGGGGAGGTGAAATGCGTATCACCGCTTCTATTGCGGATACGGTGGAGACGGAAACAGCGCCGGGCCTGGCATCGAGGCGCCGACCGGCAGCATCATGACGACGTATGGCATCTGCATCGGCACGAGGGGCGGCGACGTCAGCACCGGCGCGCCGTAGTACACGCCCGAGTCCGCCATGTACGTCGGCGGCGGCGGCGGCATCGGGTACGCCATCGGCTCGTAGCGCACCGGCACGGCCGCGGGCGGCGCCAGCGCGGCGGTCAGCCCGTAGAGCGTGCCACTGGTGCTGCCCTCCTGCGCCGCGCAGGGCCCCGCCACGCTGCTGTTGCAGCTGGCGCTGCCCGCGAACTGCGGCAGGTGGCTAAAGGGCGCGCGGCCACCGGCCGCCGGCCGCGCCACGCTCGCGACGCTGCCGCGGCTAGCGGAGGCATTGGTGCTGCACGGCGGCGCGCTCTCCTCGTCGGGCGCGGTCTGCATATTGCTGTAGCGCGCGCGGATCGTGTTGCCGCTCTCGCGCCGCGCGTTCAGCCCCGCGATGCAGGCCGCCGCCGCCTCCGGCTTGCAGAAGAGCACGAAGCCGTAGCCCTTCGTGAAGCACGACTCACTGCGGTAGCCCGACAGGTCCACGCTCGCCACCGGCGTCAGCAGCCCCGTCAGCGGGTCCGTGAACACCGGCTGGCGCTCCGCCGCGGCGGCGGCCGCCGCCTGCATGCGCAGCACGCGGTTGTTGTACTCATGGTCGATGCAGCACTTCAGCAGCTTAACTGTCCCGAAGGGCGCGACGAGCTTCCGCAGGTCATCCGTCTTGTAATGCGGCGGCAGCCCGCTGATGTACACATTACACGGCGGCGCGGCATCCTCCTTGCCGCCAGACGCGTGCGCCGGGTCGCTCAGACTCGTGCTGCTGCTGGCCGGCTGCGGCCGCGCCTGCGACACCGGCCGCGAGGCCGCATCGCTGAGGCTCGGTTGCGCTGGAAGGCGGTCGCCACTTGAGGTCGACCGTCGGTCGTCACCCGTCTGCATATCGCGCTCGCTGGCCATAGAAACGGAGGAAGGGGGCACTGTGGGTAAAACGGGAAACGAGAAGAATCACGCGTGAACACACGGAAACTCAAAACAAACAAAAAAGAGTATATAATTAAAATATTTGGTATATATATATATATATATATTTGTATATGTTTATTTGCTTCTTTCTGTAGAGCTCAATGGTATACACGATTTAACAAAAAAAAAGAAAATGTACGTGCAGGAAACGGGAGGAGTGTAATCGCTTGCACAAGGTGTATTCTGGGAGCAAAAATAAAAAATAAAAGAAATGGACAAAGAAACACAATGCACAACAATAAAACAAACTTATAAAGATCCTTAGTGGAGGCTTTAACAGCTCGGTTATAGAGGTGTTGTTTTGTTTTGCTTTATTTTCAGCTACCGGGAGTAGATAATTCAAAAAAAGTGAAAACAAAAAGTAGAGCGAGAAAAAAAGATGATAGAAAAGGGAAGTGTAACTATTAAAAGAGAATTAAAAAAAAGATTTTGTAAGGGTTTTTTAACTAATAAATGTATATATATATATACATACAAAGAAGGACGCAAAAGAGAGAGAGAGAGAGAAAGAGAGACCGATTACGTTATACGTGTGGAAACAGAGTTAAGGACAGACATGGACCTGCACATAGTCAAGTTTTTCTTTTCAATGGTTCTTGTTGATTCATTTGCTATTCGCCTTTTGTCATGTAGATTTTTTCTTTTTGATATTTTTACCTTATACCATTGATTCTTTTTCCACGCACTTTTGTTTTTGTTTTTTAAATCGCAGACCAACTGATCTCTTCAACTCTTGGAATTGTAAAAAGAAAAAAAAATAAGAACAAGAAATGGGAAAAAATTGCATATAATAGCTTTGTAAAAAAAAAAGTGGGAAAAGGGGGAAAAGAAAGCAAAAATAAAGTGAAATACTCGTTATTACACTTTATACATCGTATCATGATTGTTAGTAGGTGGCCTTTCATTCTTTTGTGGAACTGCAAAAAAAAAGAGGCGGGAATGCAGGACAACAGACAATTACGGCATTTTTATATACATTAATGTGTATACCTAGTACGAGCTCCTCTCAATTTATATATGCATATGTATTTATACATATACATACGCATTTCTACATATACAGAGAGAGAGAGATGGTATAATAGATTGTGAAGAAAAAAAAGGCGACAAGAATATATAATAATAAAAAAAAGAAAAAGCATAATTCCGTTCAAAGAGGCATAGCAATTTAGACCATATCTGAAGTGAAATTGTTATTTATTACTATTAGTATCAGCATGGTTTATTATAATTATTTATGTTCGTTTTCTCTTTTTTAACACAAGAAAAAAAAAATATAGTTTTGTGTGCGCGTTTGTTTTTATTCGCTTGTTTAATCAGCACCTAAACAAAAAAAAAATAGTATTAGTAATAAAGAATTAATGGCACCACTATGTGTGCAAATAAATGAAAGGACGCCCAACCAGGAAAAACAAAAAGTGAAAAAAAAACATACATCTTTTCTTTTTTTTATCATTTTATTCCTTTTTGCATTCACTTTCCTATTGTAATACGGTTGCTGAAAAAGCATCTATCATAGTGATGATGATCTTGGTTTTTTTTCGTTATGCTTGTTTCTGACCTGCGCTATTAACTATGCATTATGCCTGACCACATTTTGGTTAAAATGTTTCTTTCTTTCTTTTTAGATCATTATTCTATTTAATAACAAAAAATAGAAACTGACAATTTTATGTAAATACTGCTACGGTTCTACGTTACATCAGAGCAATAGATACCTTTGTGTGTCTGCTCCACAACATAAGCTGTCTCTCAATTTACTTTTTATACATGTTCCATCATATATACGTTTTTTTGTTTAAAAAAAAAAGATTCTTCTCGTTCCATGACCACTGCTCTACGTAGTTTCTTCATGCGACTTTGCACGCGCGCGCTCCCTCCCCTTCTCTTTCTCTACTGATTCCCTCTCCTGCCTCTCCCCCGCCCGCCCTGTCATATGATCAGCGGGGGGGGGGGGGGGGGGGCGGAAAGGAACAAGAAAGAAGAAAACAAAAGAGAGTGAGAACGAGCGCACGCGTATACTAGCAAGATATACATAAGTGTTGTACGTGTGGCATCCGCTGCTCTATCGTACACTACAGGCGCATGAGCATCACCGGCGCGGCGGCCGGCCGCGGCACCATCATCACCATCATGGGCTGCGGCGGCGGCGGCGCGGCATAGTACATGACGGGAGCCGGCGCCGGCGCGTAGTACAGCGTCGGCGTCGGCGGCGGCAGCGGCTGCGGCTGCGGCGGCGCTGGCAGCAGCGGCGGCTGGTGCGGATTGTGCGCCGCGCGGCCGGTGCGGTGGCCGCTCGATCCGCTGTCGCCCGCCGTTTGGGCGTTGCTGTAGCGCGCGCGGATCGTGTTGCCGCTCTCGCGCCGCGCGTTCAGCCCCGCGATGCAGGCCGCCGCCGCCTCCGGCTTGCAGAAGAGCACGAAGCCGTAGCCCTTCGTGAAGCACGACTCACTGCGGTAGCCCGACAGGTCCACGCTCGCCACCGGCGTCAGCAGCCCCGTCAGCGGGTCCGTGAACACCGGCTGGCGCTCCGCCGCGGCGGCGGCCGCCGCCTGCATGCGCAGCACGCGGTTGTTGTAC
The DNA here is from genome assembly GCA_000482145.1 of Strigomonas culicis. Lineage (NCBI taxonomy): Eukaryota > Euglenozoa > Kinetoplastea > Trypanosomatida > Trypanosomatidae > Strigomonas > Strigomonas culicis. The sequence goes on along the minus strand of AUXH01000429.1, from coordinate 1,044 downwards.
TCATGGTCGATGCAGCACTTGAGCGTCTTGATGGTGCCGAAGGGCGCGACCAGCTCGCGCAGCTCCTCAACCGTGAAGTGCGGCGGCAGCCCGCTGATGTACACGTTACAGCGCGGCGCGGCTTCTGGTGGTGTGCCGGACGGCATGGAATCCTCCGCGCTGCGGCTGACGCCGTTAAGGCTGGAGAAGCTCTCGCTAGGCTCCTGCTGGCAGCGCAGCACCGACACGGGCTGTCGTGTGGCGTCACCCGTCCGCTTCACGGGGGAGGCGGATGGTTGGGAGTGCATCGTCTTTCCAGGGAAGTCCGTGGCAAGTGAGAGACACACCGTAACACAGGGGAAAAAAACAACAATCTGTGTTCTCGTCTCTTGTTGAAAAGAAAAGCAGACACAAAAAAAAAGCAAAACAAAAAAAAATGAAACGAAAAAATAAGAAATACTTATTAAGCGTCTACGAGATCGATAATAAGTACTAAGTACACCCGAAGGGTGCAGGGAAGAGAATCCGGGAAAAGGAACAAAGAAAAAAAAGATAATAATAAGAATGAACAATAGTTTTTAATTAATACTATTACTATTATTGCTGTTATTATTATTATTAATAATTATTGAATAGTGTAAAGATCAAAAGAAAAGGGAAGAAAAAAGGGTTAAAAAAAATGTGAAAAAGAACTACGAATCAAAAAGAAAGAAGTACAACAGCAACAAAAAAAAAATGAAAATAATTGTTATAACAAAAGACAATGGAAAGTAAAAGAAGAAAGAATACCAAATTCACTTTTCAACTCTAAAGCGCGACAAATAAAAATGAATAAGACACAATTGTTAAAAAAAAAATAACCTAATGAGTTAGAAGACAAAAAAAAAGCTAAATAGTATTGATCTTATTTAAAGGAAAAGTGAAAAGATATCAAAAAAAGAAAGAGAGAGAGAGGAAGGAAGTACACCGCACAAGACACCAATCAACAAGAGAGCAAAAATACCGCGCTTGACAGGTCTGTATATATATATATATATATATATATATATATATATATATATAGTA
>AUXH01000428.1:0-16793 GCA_000482145.1 Strigomonas culicis | reverse complement strand
AGAGAGAGAGAGAGAGAGAGAGAGAGAAAAAAAGAGAGAGAGAAGGAGATGTGTATGGCTGTCACAGTTCTACAGGACGTCTGAACGGTGTTGTTTCAAGCAGAGCGCTGGGAGGCATCCCAAACGCCTATCAGCAGAAAAGAAAAAAGACAACCTTAATAATGACAGGGAGGTAATAGAAAGAGATATTAAAAACAGGAGAAGAATGCATAATGCAAACCAGCAACGCTCCGGACCGTGACCACACGATACCTCCAAACACTAAAAAGCAAGCGCGGAATTGCACCACGCCGCCGCCACCGCCGCGGGAGCGGCTACTTGGGGAAATCGAACTGCTGCTCCTTCTTGAGCTCCACCTCTTCCGTCGGCGTGAAGTCCGTCGACTCGAGCCCCAGCAGCGCGCGCATGCTGTCCACGTTCTTCTCGCGCATCACCGTGGCCAGCTTCGCGGACGCGAGCTGCAGCAAGTCCGGGTAGTTGAGCAGCGTCGCGGCCTTCACCATCCAGATGGTCGTCTCATCGTCCCACTCGTCGACGAAGGCGCGGTCTTGCGGGTCGAGGTACTCCGCCAGGGGCATCGTCATGGGCCGCGCGATCTCGCGCATCGTGGCCGCGTACACGCGCACCGGGCCGCCGGCCTCAATCCCAAAGGTGGAGATGCGGTAGTGGTAGTTCATGTGCTGCACGACGCGGGAGACAATCGCTGACGGGAGGTACGGGAACGGCAGCGCCACCTCCGGTGGCGGCGGTGGCGGCGACAGGGGGTCCGCGCGGCTCACGCGCGGCCCCGAGCGCGCACCGGCCTTACGCGCGGGCGGCGGCGGCGTCACCTCCGCCACGCCGACCGCCTTGATCGCGCTGACGGACGGCGTTTCGGTGGTGCCGAAGAGACTATCGAGGACGTCCGGCTGCTTCTTGGGCGCCGCACTCACGCTCGCCGCGGGCGCCGGCTGTCCCGACGGCGCGCTGGCATGGTCGGAGAAGAAATGGTCGATGTCAGTCTCCGCGGGCCCCTGTGACTCGCCGTCCTCGTCGTTGAGACAGAAGAGGTCCTGGTCTTCCTCTGCGTCGTCCGTGTCCGTCTCCCGCCAGGCGTTGGGGCCCACCCCGGACGTGTCGTAGTCGCCGTCCGGGCCGCGCGGCGCGCTCGCCCAGTCCTGCCCGTCCAGCAGGTCGCGCAGCAGGAAGGAGGCTTCTGTCGCGATGGAGCGCGGCACGGCGATGCGATGACCGTCCTGTGTGATGAACACTAGCTGTTGCATCTGTGATCGTATAGCATCCTGTTTACGGTCTTTTGTATAGTCGGTCATACTAGTAGCAGAGCAGGCGATTTGTCGATCTTTCTTATTTTTGTTACTGTTTTTTTTTCTTTTATTGCTTCTTTATGGTATTATACTTTTTTTCTTTTATGTGCGTGTGTGTTGCACTTATTTGAAGAGTAGAGAAGAACCAGGAAAAAAAGGGGAAAAAAAACAGTGATGATGCAGAAGAATCAATGCTCGCTATTGGCTCCTTGATTGTGGATAAGCTCTTGTTCAGTTATCTTCGTTGTTGTTCCTTTTCGCGATCCTTTTATTATTATTATTATTATTATTATGTCATGCTGTTTTACACGCTGCAAAACAGGTTCGTTACAGTTATTATACTAATACAAAGACACCTTCACAGACCACTTTTTTTTTTTTGCGTCTTTTTTCATCCAGCGTCCATTTCTCGCAGTTCCACCAAAAGGGAGAAGAAGAGGAAAATCCATTTCAAAAGCAGAGAATGGGAGAAAGCATCCGCCGATCTCTCTCGATGAATAGATAGATAACATGCTTCTGTCCTCTACCACAGTGATGCCACGAACGAATCAGTGGGACTGGAAAAACAACAACAACAAAAAAAGGGATCTAACAATGCAGTAAATAAAAGGAATGAGGCGTCATACTGTGACCACCACTATCGCTGTCACGGCTGCAGCGAGCAACACCTAGGGAGACACCATCCCCCCGCGTAAGTACATAATATAACCGTACTGATAAGCATCATAATCGTAATAGTAGGAATAGGAGACCAAGAGAAGGGTATGACACGAAAAACCAGACAGCAATCATGCCCTTCGGCCGTCTCACGCCGCAGGACGCGTCCACGTCGTGCGCTCCTCCCCGGAGGGGTGCTGATACACGTAGTACACCTGCTTGTACTCGTCCGAGAAGACCGGGCGCCAGTAGGGCGGCAGGGGGCCCTGCTGGTCCGAGTACAGCGGCGGCATCGGCGCCGGCGACGGCACCACCACCGCTGCCGGCTGCTGCTGCTGGGGCGGCTGGAGGTAGGCGTTGCCACTGCCCGCAGAGAGCATCTGCGTGGGGTAGCGCTGGGCCTCACCCACGTAAGCGTTCGCGGGCGGACGCTGTCCCTGTTGCTGCTGCTGCTGCTGCTGGAAGGGTAGGCTTGCACTCGGCTGCCAGCCGCCACCGCCGGCCTGTGGGTAGGCAAAGCCTGCCGGGCCCTGTGGGTGGCTGTGCGCCGGCTGCTGCGGCTGCGGCTGCTCCACGCGCGCGGCCTGTGCCGGCCGCGCGGCCGTCGCCTCCGCGGCCCGCCCCGGCGGCGACGCGCTGCGGCCGCGCTTGGGCGCCGCGGACGGCGTCGCATACTGCAGGAAGCGCTGGTGCTCCTGGTGCATGTGCTGCGGCACCGGCTGGCCGAGGTCCTCGCACCAGCGGCGCGAGAAGGGCTGGAGGAGAAACTGCGCGGTCTCGCGGCGCCCCGGCGAGTGGAAGGCCTGCAGCACGTCGTCTGTCAGCCGCATCGAGCGGAACGAGTTGCGCTGGCCGGGCTTGTCCACGATGGGGTGCTGGTCGCGGCTCAGCATGGCGTACACGCGGTAGCGCATCTCGGCGCGCTGCCCCATCGCCTCCGGCCCGTCCCCGCCGGTGGGGCCGCCCGGCGCGTCGAGCGCGCAGGGGGGGCTCATGAAGTCCACGAGCGCGTGGTCGAACTGGTGCAGCACATCGTCCGCGGCGGCGGCGTCCACCTCGACCAGCACCTTCGTCATGTCCTGCCGCGCGTTCGCGTCCACCTTCGGCAGCACCTCGATCGCGTACACGCGCCCGCGGTCGCATAGCAGCTGGTACACGAGGAAGGGCGTCAGGTCGAAGTCCTTGAGCTTGCGGGACTCCGCCTTGTTCGCGTCCTGCGGCCGCGGCGCGGGCCGCTGCGCCAGCGGCCGGCAGAAGAGAAGAGTGAAGATGAGGAAAAGGATCTTCGTCCGGGGCCGCGCCGGCGCGGCCGCGACCTCCCCGCGCGGCGGGGACGGGCGCCGCTGCGCCTCCGTGGGGTCCTCCAGCTCTAGGTCGTCGTGCTCGCGGCCGCGGCCCGCGTCGGCCGCCTGGGCGCCGCGCGGCGAGCGCGCCGCGGGCGGGGCCCGCGCCGGGCCGGCCGGCGGGGACGGCTGCGGCTGCGGGGTCGCGCTGCCGCCGGTGCCGGTGGCGGTGCGGAGGCACCCCTCGATGAGAATGGTATGCCGGCCGAGCTGCAGTTTCCCGCGGCGCAGCTCGATGCCGTTCAGTTGGTAGTTGGAGTGCGTCTTCAGCCGCTCCTGCAGAAGAAAGGACACGGCCGCCGGGTCGCGAAACAGCACGACCGCCAAGTTGCGGACGTCATCATCGCCGCTGCCCATCGGTTTGCTGTTCTTCGTGTCGAAGTGGATTTCCTCGATCGTCTCGGCCGCTGTGTTTTTGTACTCGCGTTTGAATTGTGACTTCATAGCTTGTTCAGAGAGCAAGGTGTCATTTTGGACTTCCAGAATGACGATCGCTCGCCCAGCCAGGACGTCGTCTTCGGACATGGATTTCGTAGCGCTGAGCAACTAGGGGGTTTGTTTTCTGTTTTTCTCCCTTCGAATGTGAAACAAGAATAGACAGAGAGCGAGAGAGAGAAGAGATAATCAGTAAAGATGCCACTTTGTGTATATACAAGAGCAAACTACCTTGTCCGGTGTTCACAAAACGCATGAACAAGGGCCTTTGATCAGGTCAAGCAGAAATACTATTCTCTTATTATTATTTAATTGTTTGTTCGTGTAAGCAAAGATCTGTGTCTCATGAATGTTTATGCGAATGGACGAAAGAAGGAGAAAAACCCTTCGTCAGAGGAGCATTAAAATGATAATGGTAAAAAACAAAACGAACCAAACAAACAAAAAGCGAAGGAGCAACGGTAAAAAAAAATATGGTAAAAACAAACAAACAACAAACAAACAGACATGCAGTGAAGACATCAAAGAAATATTATGAAATATATCTATATATATGTATGTATGTATGTATTTAAAAGCATCGAAAGATTACAGAAAAAAGTACAAGAAAACTGACGAATTTGAGAATTCGAGGGAAAGCAAAATATCATGTATTTGCGCCTTTCTCGAGACTCCGTCGATACCGATTAATTATAAAAGACCACCCATCAATGTGAAGATGTTGTTTTTTTATAGATTAACGTACTATTATGAAAATCACTTACTTGTACACAGGTATGTACCAATAGAAATGTCTTTTTTTAATTTTGCGTGTGCATGTTTGTTCTTGTTGCTGTTTTTTGTGCCTCCTTCATTTAATAGGTAGGCATCCACGTCCGCGCCTTCAGGCGACCGGGTGCGATGTTACCGGGCTGGCGACCTTAAAGGTGTTGCACAGCTCCTCCACAAAATCGAAGTCCTCGCACATGAGCTTCCCCGTGCTGTCGGATATCTTCGCCACCGGCCGGCCCTGGCAGCGCACCATTTTGAGCACAATGTTCATCGGCCGCACGCCCTTCAGCGCGCAGGTCAGCTGCGTGCCGATGCCGCACATGACGTTCGTGTCGCCCTTGAAGCGGTTGTGCAGCTGCACAGCGGTGGTGAGGTTGAGCCCGTCCGAGAAGACCAGCACCTTCTCCTTCGGCTCGATGCCGAGGAAGCGGTAGTGTGCTAGCGCCTTCTCCCCCCACCGCACCGGGTCGCCCGAGTCCTGCCGCAGCCCCTGGTACGCCTTCGCGAGCGGCACGGTGAAGTCCGCGAGAAAGGCGTCCATCGTGATGCAGTCCGTCAGCGCGATGCCGAGGCACGTGGGGTACTCCCGCAGCCACATCTGCAGCGCGTGCGTCTGCGACAGCCGCAGGGACGGCGACAGCTGCTGGAAGGCCTGGAACCACTCGTGCGCCTGCGTTCCAATGGCCGGGATGCCGAGGCGCCGCGCGAGGTCGTAGTTGCTCGTGCCGAAGAGGTGGGGACCGAATTTGTCGTGCGCGCGCAGCCGCCGCACGACGGCCTCCTGCACCGCGCGGCTGTAGCGGCGGCGCGTCCCGAAGTCCGTCACCTTGAAGTGCCGCACCTCGTCCACGCTGTGCGCCGCGAAGAAGGCGTCGAGGTTCTCCTCCAGAGTCTCCAGTGCCTCCGGCACGCCGACGTGGGGCCGGCGGCGGCGCTGCACCACCTCGCTGATGATCGCCAAGAGCGGGATCTCCCAGAGGATGGCCTCCACCCACAGCCCCTCCACCGTCACGACGAGCTTCGAGCCGTCCTCGCCGAACTGGGGGCTCTGCGGCGGCAGCACCGGCGACACCGCCTCCACCTTCACCTGCTCCGGCTTGTAGCGGTAGGCGCGTAGGTAGTCGAGATAGTCCGGCTTGAACTGCGGCAGCGTCGCAAGGTAGGCCAGCTCCTCCTCCGTGATGACCACGTCGCGCATGTGGTTCACCTGTTCCTGGATCTCCTCCGCGTAGATGCCGAGGTAGTCTGTCGTGTTGCGACAGTTGAACTCAAAGGCCGCCACCACGTCGCTGTAGTTGTGAAACACCGCCTGCTGCATGTGCAGCTTGTAGGCGTCCGTGTCGAGGAAGGAAGTGATGATGGGCGGCGCGGGCATGGCAACGGACAGGAGCGAAAGTAGTGGTAGTACTAATGAGGTGTAATAAGAAGGTTAAAGTGAAAATGTCAAACAGTTAGAAAACAAAAAAAAAGCGAATAAACAGCGTTTTATCCACGTTGTCACTCTTTTTTTCTTCTTACTTAATGCTTTGATAAAAAAAGAAAAAACGTTTTGACAAACAGATGCACTGCACAGCGACGAAAACAAACAATCAATATATAAATTTTTATATATATATATATATATATATATCGATTGAAATAATGATGAAGGACAACAGATGTATAAAAAAAAAATGGAAATGAGGGTTTACTATTTCAAGATTGTTTTCCTGTAAAACGCAATCAGCCAGTAAAAAGAAGAAGAGAGAAAAAGAGCAAGTGTATAACAGTTGTAATACAGGAAAGCCAACGGACAAACCCAACACTTAAAACTAGTCAAACGATCTGCTTTTTTTTTTTGTATAGTTTCAAGCCATGCAAGGCTCATTCAACATATGTTCAAATACAGGGAAGTATACACAGTACACAGAAGTAGAGAATAAGCAAAAATTTACAGATAATATCTAGTTTATACGTATACGTAGAATTGGTTTTACATTTTTTTTCTTAGAGAAGAGGTGTGATACATCATGAAGTATACTGATCTTTTTTGTACATATAGTGTATATATATATATATATATATATATATATCTCGTTCGTGTTTGTTGATGATTGGCCTATTTCAGCCCAACAACACCAATGACTCTTTTTTTCTCCGATGGGCGAGAGAAGACTCCGTCGATCGGCTCAATTGCCCCGTCGTCGAGACCCCGCTTTCATCTCCGTGGATGGGCTGGCGGATTGCTGGATGCGCTTCTCCAGCGCCAAGGTACCCGTGTCCATCGGTGCCACGTACATCCGTTCCAAGTAGCTGTGGTTTTCCTTGCTTTGCGCGGACTCCAGGAGCCTCGACTGCGAGTGCGACGCTCCACAACTCGCGGACTTGTGCCGTCCCGCGAGTACCATGCGGACGCTTTCCTGCACGTCGCGCGACCCCACCTTGGTGCCGAGAGGAAACACCTTGACCTTGCTGTCGCCCTTCTTACCCCCGTCTACGGCGTGGCCGCTCGTGTTGTTCGAATTGGAGTTATTCGCGTTGAAGCTCTCGTTGTCTTTGAGATCCTTCAACAGCTTTTTGCGGAACATGGACAGGTTGCGCTGTATGAGGACCTCCGGCTTCTCATCCTTCTCATCTTTCACCTGCACGGACCCCGTCTTCTTACCGGTGACGTGGACACTGGACGTCATGGTGCCGCGCGTGCTCGCCGTAATGGACAGCATCTTTGGCGGGGCATACGGCACGCCGATGGATGCCGCGAACGAGCTGTTTTCATTGTTCCTCGTGCCGCTATCGTCCGTCTGGGCGCTACTTCGCTTCACCACGTGTATGAGGGAGGTCGCGCGCTGCGGGCGCCGCATCACGTGCGGCAGGGACCCGTCCGCCGCCTCGCCGGGCCGCACGCCGGTGGCGACGCGCAGCGATGAGGACGGCCGCGAGGGCGCTTTGGCGCCGGCCACGGTGCGGCCCGTCGCGGACAGCGGTGAGTTGTCCAACTTGACGCGACGCTCGGCGCTCCGCTGGCTCCTGCTGTACGGGCGGCGCGCGACCATCTTGCTGGCACGGAGTGGCCGTCCGGTGACGATGCCGTCCTCGCCTAGCTCCGTGACGCTCAGGTCGGACAGGGAGGGGCTGGAGGCGCCGGAGGGGGTGTGGACGTCCATGTTCGGTTCCACACTGGGCACCACGCCCAGCGGCATCAGGGCCTCGACGCCGCTGTTGCGCTCGTCATCGGGGGCGTCGGGGTCCGGCGACGCGGTGCGCGGCGCCAGCGGCAGCACGTGCGTCGTGTGCGAGTCGCTCTCGCGGCGGTCGTTGACGGACAGGATGTTGTCCACGAAGTCGGAGATCGTGTTCTCCGCGGTCTGCGCAAAGAGGCCTCGCCGCTGCCGTGTCGTGCCCGGGGCCCGCGCGGCCTCGCGCCCCTTGTGGCTCTCGTGCGCGAGCTCCATGGCTGCCTTCATCCGCACCTGGGCGGCAAAGTCCTTCTTGACGATGCCCTTGTACTTGGGCTCGCTCGCGTAGCGCTGCCGCGTGCTGTGCTTGATCATGGTGGAGATCAGCGGCGGGTCCTCCTCGGCGATGGGGTGCGCGTGGTGGTGGGGGACGGTGCCATCCATGCCTCTGTCGTTCGCCCCGCCGTCCCCGTCCTCCGCGCGCGGACCGGCCGTCATATTGAGCGTCCGCAGCGCGTCTGCCAGCGCGGCCGTATCGGTCGTTGGCGGTGGCGGCGGGGTGCTGCTGTTGAACTGCATGGTGGACCCTAAGGAGCCCTTCCGGTTGTTCGACCGGGGCCGCGGCTTGCGCGTCGTGATGGAGTGCATCTGCTGCACAAGCAGCGCGTCTTCGAGGTAGTCGAATTCGTACTTGTCGCCCTCAGGCACATCGCTCCCTTTGCCGTCCTCTTCCTTCCGCTCGTTTGTGCTCGCGATATAGCACGGGAAGCGGCGGCGCGGCTCCCCGCTCGGGCCGGTGCAGTCGTAGTGCTCGAGCGCAAAGTCGTTGACGTTCCACGGGGCGATGCCGAGATCCCCGATCATCTCACCGTTGAAGTTGAACGCACGTGTGTAGCGGTTCGCACCGACGCAGATGATCATGGGGTGGTAGTCAGGGTCCGCGGCCTGCGCGTCCCTCGCCGCACGGCCCATGTCGACCGCGCCCGTCGGCTCCTCCGTCGTTCGCTGCGGGGAGGAGCCGCTCGCCGGGCGCGGGTCGATGAGCAGGATGCGGATGACGCTCCCGAGACCGGTGCCGAACGCATGCATGCGCTTAAACCGGTCCGGCACATAGACCGTCCGCTTGGCCTCCTGCGCCGCCTCGGGGGAGCGCGCGACGGAGGCACGCCGCCGCTTCGCGGCGGGCGTCTCCTGCGGCGCGGCCGGCGGGGCTGCGGGTGGCGCGCTCGCCTCGTTCAGCTCCGCCTGCTCGTCGCGCCACATGGTGTAGGTGAGTGGGTTGTCCAACAGCAGCGCGGCCACCTCCTCGCTCTCCGTGAGCGGGATGAAGTGGAAGGCGCAGAGGTGCACGTTCGCCTCCTCGTCCACAAAGGCGAGGAACCGATTGCGTGGGTCCACGTCGGCGATGATGCTGTTCGTGCGCTCCTCCTCGTCCGCGCTCTCGGCCACGCCGGCCGCGGCCAACTGGATGGTGCCCACGTTGAGGCGGCGATAGCTCTGCCAGAAGGCGAGGGTGGCGTCCGCGTGGAGGGAGAGAAACAGATTCTCGTTCACCATCGGCAGGAGCATGATGCGGACGACGCCGGAGGTGATGTGCGGCGCTTGGCCGCCCGCGGTGCGCCCGCTCAGCGTGGCCCCCGCCCCGAGCCCGCCGACCTGCGAGGCCGAGAAGGTCATGCTCGCGGCCATGAGGCTGTGCGAGGACGAGAGCGGTCGGCCGCTGTTCGTCTGGCGCCAGCGCCGGCTGCTCACGCTGCCCGTCTGCGCCAGATCTCCCAGCAGCGCGTTGATCGCCCCCATGTCCTTCACGAAGAGCGGCGCGCCGTCCTGCCGCTCGGAGAGGACGTGGTAGCACACAATGGCACCGGTGCTCGTGCCGCAGGCGATGAGGTGCTCGCCCAGCTGCGTGATGGTGTTGATCGTCCCGAACGCCTCGCCGATCGGCCACCGCGCGGCGGCGGAGATGGTGAAGTTGGGCGACTCCCGCACAATGTAGAGGTGCTGACGGCAGGCGAAAACAAAGAAGGTCGCGCCACGGCGCACCAACGACCCGATCGCGGTCACGTCGTTCGTCACGCTGCCGGTGCCGTCGGCCGCCGCCGCATCGGCGTCCGCGGCGCTGTCCGCCTCCTCGCCGCCGCCTTTCTTCCCCGCGGCCTTGAGCGGTGAGGACAGGTTGCCTCCGCGCGGGCGGCCGCCCTTGCGGCTGCCGGCGCGCCACGGGCGCAGCCGCAGGTCCTCCTTCTCCTTCTCCAGCTCGATGCTGTCCACGGCCGCGGCCGCCTCCGCGGCGCTGGAGGCCGCCCCGCCGGTGCTGCCGACCACGGCGGCGGTCAGAAAGCTGATGGGTTGTCCGTTCGCCGCGTTCCACACCACCACGGCGCCGTTGTTGAAGCCGGTGATGACGCGCCGCTCGAGCCCGTCCAGCGTCACGCACGTCAGGCGCGCCGCGTTCATCATGGTGGAGTCCGTGAAGTCCTTGAACACAAAGGAGAACACGTTCTTGCCGGACGTGTCCCACGTCATGGCGAGCGCCTCTGTGTCGACCGTGAGGATTTGCGAGAAGGTGCGCGAGTAAAGAGCATCGAGCATCGTGCCGTAGTGGCCTGCGTAGGAGGAGGGGCAGTCGTCCGTATCCTGCAGCTTCGCCTGCAGGTGAAAGGGGTACGTCGCGAAGAAGAGCAGGCGCTGGGCACTCTCCGGCTCGACGAACCGAAACGGGCGGTGCACCGCGTCGAAATGGATCCGCTGCACCAAGTGGAACCCGTTGCAGTCGAAGCTCTGAAAGACGCCGTCCGCGTCGATGGTGATGAGCTCGTCCAGCGTGAGACTCACGCCGCAGCAGCGGCACGGCGCGTTGTGCGTGTCCAGGACCGCGACGCGCTTCCCCTGCATTAGGTCCCACACGAGCCCGTTGCGCTCGGAGCCGACGGTAACGAGCAGTTTCAGCCGCGGGTGGATCGCAAAGTCGCGTACGACCGCGTGGCCATCCTCACATGTGGTCGAGGACGCGCCTGCCTCCCCCACGCCGCCGTTGTGGAAGAGCGTTTTGTTGCTCTTGTCGTTGTCAGGGGGCGCCGCGGCGAACTGATGCAGCAACTGGCCTGTCACCATCGACGTCATCTTCACCGCACCGTCATCGGCGCAGCTCAGCAGCGCGTACATCGGCAGGTAAAACTCCATCTTGTGGATCGCCTCCGTGTGGATGTGCAGGACGCACTTGGGGCTCAGCACCATCTTGAACAGGTTGGAGGGGAAGGCAAACACGTGCACGGTGCCGACCGCCGTCGCGAGCAGTAACACGTCCTCGTCCAGTGTCGTGTGGTGGTAGAGGGAGCACATGAGGGGGTCGCCGAGCCCGGCCAGCACGCCCTCCTCCACCGCGCGCGCGACGTACGGGCCGCTGCCCGGCCCCGTCAGCGGCGTCGCGGCGGCGCGGCTGAGCGACTTCACCGCGAAGCCGGTTGTCACCACCGTGCCCGGCGTGAGCGACAGCTGCTTCTGCAGGACCGCGTAGTGGTTCGGCTTGCCGTCCCGGCCGCGGGGGCCAGCCGTGCCGAGGGCAGACGAGTTCGCCGTCGTCGGCTGCACGATGCGACGCGCGGCGGTGGTGCCGCCCACCTTCACGGTCCGCGCCGTTCGCTCCGCGAAGGCGCGCTGCGCCGGGGAGTCGCTCATCGCGCGGCCGCGGTACATGCGCGTCACCTCGACGGAATGCGCGTCTATCTGATACACGGACCGGTCCACCGCCACGACGTAGATGCTGCGCCCGCGATGGTGGTAGTGCAGCCCGACGATCCAGTCCGCGATGGAAAAGATGAGCCCGCGGTGCGTCAGCGTGGCCAGGCTCCACGCGTGCACCATGCCGTCCGTGCCGCCCGTCAGCAGCAGCTTCTGGTTGGGCGACACCGTGTAGCAGGAGATCTGCGTGTGCTGCAGCGCCGGCGCGCAGTGCAGCGGCTCCGGCCGCTCCCTGTACTGGAGCTTCACGTTGGAGAGGTACGCGCGGCGGCGGTTCTGCGAGGCGAAGAAGGTGGACAGCTCCTGCCACGTGACCACGCCCTGTCCATCGTAGTCGACCTTCTTCATCAGCTCGATCGCCTCGACTACGGTGGAGTTAGGCAGCATTCGATTGATCAGCTCGACGAACTCCTCCTGCGACAGTTTGCGGTTGTACCGCGACCACTTGTTCATGTCCAAGAGGATCTGTAGCGGCGTGGCACTGGGAAACGTATCCGACGTGAACTGGATCGGCGAGTTGAGATCCGAGGGCGCCTCGGACGGTTCCGCCTGGGGTTGGCTAGTTACCTCGCGCGTGCCCGGGGCTTCCACCGGGTCGGCGCGCACTGGCTCGGCCGGTGCCACGGCGTCGCTTCGGAAGGCCTCCATGATGAGGTGCAGCTGCGCGACCGTGATCTGCTCCTCGAGTGGAACGGCGGACGGCGCACCGGCGGCGCCACACGCGCTCTCGCCGGGGGGCCTACTAATGGGAGCGTACTCTTGCTCCGTGTCACTCTCATCGTCGTCGTCGTCATCGTCATGGTGGGGTACGCTATTCCTTCCTTCTATGCCTGCTGCATCGTAGGGCACCGAGACGGCTAAGACCCACTCCTTTGGGTCTGTTGTAGTAGCGGCTAGCAGACTGGCAGTGATAGGCGCTTGCGAACCATCGCTGTTCCTGCTACTCAATATTGATTTCATCACTATGTACACGCACGCACACACACACACACACCTTGCAATGCGCATTACAAGCGTTCGGAGCGTTACGAAGAGAGAGAGAGAGAGAGAGAGAGAGAGAGAGAGAGAAAGATGACATTATTCAGATGCATGTAGGTTGTTTGTTTTCCCTCCCTTTTTTTTTATTGAAAGAGACCTCTCCATATTCACAATGTTCTAGTAGCATTTTTTATTCCTTTTACAACTCGATCATCTCGCCCATCCGTACGCAATCCCACTCCTAGTCACAATCAGGCAGCGTTGTCATCCGATGCCATCAACACCTGTGTGATGGACTTCAGCGCCAACACCAAGTCCGAAAAGGGTTTGTCGCACAGCTTGTGGTCCTCCGTGGAAATGGTGCTCAGCTGCGGCCACAGCGAGGGCAGCAGCGTGAGCGTGAGGCAGAGCTCAATCAGGTAACGCTTGTCGAACGCCTTCTGCACCAGCTGCCGGACCTTCGACTTGGAGGCTGTGTTTTTGCCGTGCAGGGTGTCGGACACCGTGGAGGCGTTGCCCGCCAGCAGTGCCTCGCCGCTGAGGGGCTGCAGCGAGGGGCTGCCGGTGGGCGAGGCACTGAGGCCAGGCACCGCCGACACGCCGCCATCGCCGGCGGCCTCGCCCCCACTCAGCCGCCCGCGCGGCGGGGACAGGTCCGCGTCCGTCTCGCTGGAGCCCGCCGGCGGCGCCGTGTGCGGCTGCCGGTCGTGCGGCGCCGCGCTGCTGGCCTGGGTGCCCGGCGCGGTCGGCGACGCGGCGCTGGCGGAGGCCAGCTGCAGCAGCGCCACGGCGGGGTGCGCCATCGACGTGTTGACAATCGACGTCAGCGGCTCCAGCACGTGCTCGACCGTGTCGTAGGCGGGGCGGAGGGAGCCGTCGCCGTGGCCGGCGGGCGGGGGGGGCGGCCGGCCCGCGTGGAGCTCGCAGCTCGGCATGGATGAAGACTTAACCAGTCGCCGCGGTCGGCCCTCCGCGCCGCCGTCGTCGTGCGTGCTGCGGTGGAGCGGGAAGGCGGCGTCCAGCGTGGCGCGCGGCGGCGGCGGCGTCGCGCGCGGCCCCGGGCCGTCCTCCTCCCCCGCGGGGAGCGCGCGGCTCGTCGTGGGGGTGGCGTGGGTGCTGTGCGCGTGCGGCGCCCGGTCCAGCTCGTGGTGGCGCACGCCCATCAGCTCCGCGGCGTCCACGCTGCGGACCCGATGGTGCGCCGCGGCGCCCGCGCGCGCCGCGCTCAGCGACGCCTTCGTCGGGCTGCTGGTGTCGCCATCTGCTGCCGCCGCGCTGCGTCCGGCGGTCCCGCCGCCGCTCTTGTGGTGCAGCGACAGCACCTTGGACACGACCGCCGGCGCGGTGCGGGAGCTGAGCGACTCCAAGTAGGTAAAGATGCGAATGTAGAAGGTGTCGAGGGCAAGGCTGACGTTCTTGTTAGGGCCGATGCACGCCGCGAGGCGGGCTAGGTGCTTGATGAGATAGGGGAACTCAATCAGGAAGCGCCGCGTGAACATCTTGTTGCCGCAAAATGGGGTGTTGCTGTGGCCGGCGCTCGCCGTGGCGCCGCCGAGGGCGGAGGCGGTGCTGGCGTTGTGGTTGGTCGCGGTGGTGTGGCCCCCGCCGCTCGTCGCCGCGCACCCACTCGCGCTGTTGGACGGGAAAGGGTGGAAGGGCGAACTGACGTTGAGCAGCGCCGGCAGCGAGCCCTGCGACACGTTGGGGGGCAGCGGTCTGTCCAGCCCTTGGGTGGGCGGTGGGCCCAGCGGGCTCCCCGCGGCGGAGGCGGTGCCGGGCGGAACGGGCGACGGCGACCCGCTGTGAAAGCCCGCCGCGCCCGTCTCGCTCGCGGCCGCCTTGTCGTGCGCCGAGGTGGTCGTGATGACGCGCTGCATCTCGTCCAGCTGCACCTGCCAGCGCGGCCGCAGCACCTCCCCGAAGAGCAGACTGTGCAGCTCCGCCATGGTGCGGCTCTCTTCCCACAGCGCGGCGATGCGCTGGCACCCGTCGACAAAGTCGTCGCGCAGCAGCAACTCCGAGGCGTCGCACCAGAGCGCGGCGATGAGGGAGCAGATGGTCGCGTACTCCTCGAAGCTGCGGAGGCGGTTCATCATGCTGAGGTCCAGCCGGTGCTCGTAGCCGAACGCCATCGTGGCGTAATAGTGCGCGACCTGGTCGCCCAGCCCGTAGCACTGGCGCACCGTATAGAGCAGCGGCGTGGAGCGCGGCACGTAGAGGCCGCCCTTGCCCTGGTAGAGCAGCGAGACGGTCACGCACACCTTCTTGATGTTCTCCCACTGCCGCCGCAGCGAGCCGTCCCGCAGGGCCTGCAGCCGCCGCAGCATCGCCTCGTTACGCGCGGTGTCCATCTGGCTCCGCTCCGAGTGCAGCGCCGCTGTGCGCTTCGAGCCGAAGAGCGCGAGGACCGCGGCCGAGAAGGCGCTCGCGCCGGCCCCGCTACTGGCGCCGGCGCGGATGCCCTCGTACTTGCTCATGCGGCTGCCGAAGAAGCAGCAGCACACCGGCGCTAGCAGGTCGTAGTACATCTCCACCATGCGACAGCGGTCGGCGACGGGGATGGGCAGGTAGTGGTTCGTCAGGAAGGCGTAGGGCACGCTCAGATAGCCGTCCTGCTGCAGAATGTTGAAGAGCTCGTACTGCTCGTTCACCTCGTCGTGCAGCAGTCTGCTGTTCAGCACCGCCGGCTGCGGCTGCTGAAGGTGCTCCGCCTGCTGCACACGGCTCTGGAAGTCGCAGAACTCCTCGGTCATGTAGAAGGGGCGCGGCGCCTTGGAGCGCCTCTGCGACGGGGACGCATCGTTGCGCTTCCGGCGCGCGTGGTGGTGCCGCCCGCCGTGGTGGTGCTGCTGCCCCCGCCGCCGCGCCTTCTCATCGTGAGGCCCGCCGGCGCCGCCGCTGGCCGCACGCGGCTCGCCCTCCACCACGAGCGTCTTCGCGGCCGCCTCCGCCGCGTCACCGGCCGCCGTGCGATGCGCCGCCGGTGCGGTGCAGAGCGCGGCGGATATGGGGAGCAGCATCTCCTCGTGCTTGCGCGTGCCCTCTACCTTCAGCATGGAGGCGTTGGAGAGGCCGGTGTCAACCGGGGCGGCGTTTGTGTCCTTTTCGGCCTCTGCTGGTTCCCCGGACTCCGTCTTGTCCCGTGAGAACGACGCATTGTCGTCGGCAGCTCGGCCCTCACGCCCTAATAGATCGTTCGCCTTTACGGAGTTGGCATTGGCCCTTTTGATGGACTCTGCCCGCTGCTCCACTGCCTCCTCCACTGAATAGCCTTCCAAGTAGCACTTGAAGACATCAAAGTCGACACTAAATGGCCATGTGAAGCAGGTATGTAGGGACACAAACACAGGCATATATATAAATATATATCTAAATTTATAAATAAGAATAAGGAGCTAAAGAGCGGGTAAAAAAAAAAACCGCCGTCGCAAAAGGCAACACAATAGAAAGCAAACCAAACAATCGAATATCAATTGTACAGCTTTTTGAAGGGTTGTTGTGCTTGAAGAAGGAGAAACAAAAAAAAAGAGAAAAGAGAAGGGACTTGAATGGAAAAACACATCCGTTACGCGTGGTTACAGTCTCTAATGACTGTTCACTATGAGATCAATGAATGCCAGTACAACTATACAATTTTTTTTTCAATAATAAACACATAATGTACATTTCGTTTGACACCACATCTCCCCTAAATACCTAAGGAGCTCATCACATCAAAGAAATCCTTTTTACTAGCGCCGCCACCTTCCTTGTTCGCGTCAGCATTACTCTTACTCGCCTTCCCCTTCTGTGACCTGCGAGCCACAGAAGGGATTCCTAAAAGCGGTGCAGTAGCCGGTGCCTTCCTCTCCGTGTTGGTCGCTTCGCTCTCTGTGGGCCGCGACGGGCCGCCGGGCCGCCGCCCAGGCGTGGGGACGGCCAGTGGCGGCGCGAGCGCCGGCGGAGCTGCCTGCATTGGGGGCACCGCGACGGCCACGCCAACGTCTTCCGTGGTGCGGATGGCGCTGCCCACCTGCCGCACCTTGGTGGACCGCGCGGACACCTTCGGGATGGCGGCCAGCAGCGCCTGGCCCGTCTTGGCCGACGGCTTCTGGCTGGGCACCAGGCTCGCGACGCGCTGGGCGGGTGCCTTTGCGTCTGCCTTCGCGCGCGTGCGCTTGCGGCGGTGCCGCCTCAGGGTGCAGTCGCGCAGCGTCGTGGGCGGCAGAAGCACGCTGCGCCGCGTGGGCGCGGAGGCGGCGCTCTCCACCGCGCAGGCCAGCGAGCGGCGGAAGCAGCGGCGGCACACCACGGCGCGGCCCCCCTGCTGCCCCTCCGCGCGAACGGCGAGCACCTCGGTCGTGCGCCCCGCGACGCGCGGCAGGCCGCAGCGCGCGCACCACGCCCGCCGCACGGCGCGCGTGCGCCAG
>AUXH01000427.1:0-16899 GCA_000482145.1 Strigomonas culicis | reverse complement strand
CGACCCGCACGCGCGGCGAGAAGGACGGCGACAGCGACGCGCCGGCCGCGGCCGCCGCGTGCGGGGCGCCGCCGGGGTGCTGCTGGCTGCTGGAGAAGGACCCGCTCGTGACGCTCTTGGGCGGCGGCGGCGGGTCCTCGCCGGGCTGACCCGGCAGGTGCACCACGCACACGCGGCGCCGCAGAAAGTTCTCGTCGCCGTGGTCCTGTAGTGCTAGCAGCTTCGTGAGCGTGACGCCGACGGCCATCCCGCGGTGCGGCACGCCGGTGAAGTCGATGGGGTCGATCACGAGGCACGAGTGGGCCACCGCCATGGGGCCGTCCGCCGTCGCCGCGGTGGGGGAGCCGAGCGGCTCCGGCTCCAGCGAGCGCTGCCGGCGCACCGTCGACGCCACGCGCGGCGGGGAGAGACACACGACGTCCACCCACACCTTTGTCCGCGCGGTGGCAGCGCCGCCGACGAGGCTGCCGCTCCGCACGCCGCGCACGCCGGCGCTGTGCGGCAGCAGCACGAGCGGTCCGGTCGGCGGCGCGGTTGGCCGGCTGACCAGGACGAGCCCCTGGATCATCGTGAACTGCGCCGCCGCCGACTCGAGCTCCACCCGCCGCTCCAGCTCGGTGAGCACCGCGGACACGGCGCGGAAGGGGAAGGCGCAGCCGTCGTCCGCGCGGGGCGAAAAAAGCTCCTTCGGCCGGAGATCGCCCAGCGCGGTGTAGCGCTCCCAGTAGCGCCTGAGCGCCTCGTCGACCGTGTGCACGGTGCCGCACTTGAAGAGCGGCGCGATGGGCACGACCGCGTCCTGCTCGACCAGGTAGAAGGCGAACCGCAGCTTGTCGGGCTGCGGGCTCGTCCGCTCCTTCTGCGTGCAGAAAGAGCGGACGCTCTCCACCACCACGTCGAAGCGCGTCTGCGGCCGGTGCGTGCTGCGCGGCGAGTCCATGTCGGACTCCGACGGCACGGGGCTCAGCGCCTCCGCGCTGCCGCGCATCGGGGTGCTCGTGATGGAGGTGTTCGTGGCCGCGCTCGCGCCGCCGACGGCGATCGCCCACGACGGGTGCTTGTTAAAGGTCCGCAGCTCTAGGTCCCGGTCGCACAGCGAGGCATCCACGTCGAGGAAGAGCACGATGATCTCGTCGCGGTGACACAAATGTGTCCTAAAGTCCATACTAATGAATTACAAAAAAAAAAAGAGAGAGAGAGTGTACACAAGAATAATAACAACACTAACAACAGCAACAGCAAAAGGAACTAAAAAAGAAGTACCTACGAAAGAGATAAAGAGGAGTGAAAAGGTGTACGAAGAGAAAAGAGAATATGGTATCAAAAGATATTGCAACACAAGACGTCACGATCCGTTGCAGTGGATGCTCTCTACTCCCCAACATGCCTATATCTTTGTTCGATGTACATTTGTAGTTCTTAATTCGGTTAACTCGAGCAATGATTAGTATTGCAAATACTCTTTCTTTTTTAACAAAAGAGAATTAATGAATTATATGGTTTAGGTATTAACAATTTCATTATTTTAATCGACAGTCACTGAAACAAAGAAACAGGACAAAGAGGGGAAAACGTGAGAGACGCCGGCACGTCCATCGAATATCTGGTACTAGTATACAAGAGAACCTCAACAAGCTGTGATATCGAGAGGCCAAACAACAACAACAACAACAAACAAAGAACGGTTATTCCTTAGCTACTTATTGCGTCTGCTTTACAGAAAGCGCTTGAAGGCCGCATTGGAGGCAGGGGCAGCCGGAACGGCACTGGCCTTGGCGGGCGGCTTCCCCCCCTCGCCGCCACTACTGGCACTGCTGCCTGTGCGGCCGCGCCTCACCTGGGCCTCCACCTCCCGCGCCGGCTTCTGGAGGTAGCGGATGTCATCGATGATGTCCTCGCGCTCGGCGCGCCGGCGCTTCGCGTCGCGCTTGTGCTGCCGCTCCTCCTCCTCCGTCGCGCGCCGCTCCTCCGCGGTCAGGTTGTCGCGGTCGTAGGCGCCGTGGATGGCGTCGTGCTGCGTCTGAGCGCGCTGCCGCTGCACCGCGCGCGAGGCCCGCATCGTCTGTTTGCTGCGCACCTTGTCGCCGCTGTCCTTCTTGTCCCACTTGCGCTTCTTGTTCTCCTTGAGCTTCTCGAGCCGCGTCTTGAGCTCGCGCGTGCGGGGCCGCTCCTTGTAGCCGAGGTCCTCGTCCACCTCCTCGTCGGTGCCGACCAGCAGCCCCGTCGGGGCCTCCTCCGCGCCGCGGTCGGCGCGCCGCTGCTTCTTCTCGCGGATGGCGGCCGCCTTGCGGTTCAGCCGCAGGTTCTCCTTGTACGCGGCGAGGCGGTCCTCGTTGACGCCCGGCACCTGGATGTCCATGGAGACGGTGTCCGGCGGCAGCTTGTCCAACAGGTTCGCCACGACGCGGTCCTGGCGGTGCCGCTCCGTCTCGTGCGGGTTCGCGTAGTAGAAGTCGGGGTTCGCCTCGCCGGAGCCGGGGACGAGGAAGGACGTGAAGCCCTGCGAGTGGCCGACGCCGAGCACATCCTCGAAGGGGCAGAACTTGGCCTGCTCCGCGACGTTGCCGTAGCCGAGGGAGAACTTCATGTAGGGCGCGCGCGGCTTGTGCTTGCTGAACATGTCGCGCCAGATGTGCACGTTCGTCCCGCCGCCGAGCGCGACGAGGCCGCTGCTCGAGATGTCCATCGTGTTGAAGGCGTAGGTCACGGCATACTCCTCCAGCGTGCGCAGCGTGCGGGCGTCCCAGATCTTCAGCTTGTGGTCGCCGCCGAGGGTCATCCAGAAGCGGCCGTTGGGGTGGAAGCAGATGGCGTCGATCACGCCCTTGTGCGACTTGAGCTGCACGAGAGGGTCGACGACGCTCGGCGACCACAGCTTCACGACGCCGCGCAGATCGGCCGTCGCGACGACGCCGTTGGTGGGGTTCACCGCGAGGCTCGACGTCGGGTCGCGCATGATGGCCGGCTCCTTGTGGCCCAGGTCCTGGCCCGTGCTGATGTCGACGTAGCGCATGACGCTGAAGGACGAGGAGGCGCCGACGAGCAGCATGTGCTTGTAAAGGTACCCGAGGCGGTCCATGTGCGACAGCTTGGACAGAATGTGCATCTCGGTGCCCTCCTTCGTGTACATGTACACGTACTTCTTCTGCGCGACAGCGGTCATGGTGTGGTCCACCAGGTAGATGGCGTCGCTGATCTTGTCCTTCAGCTGCGTCTCGCCGAGCAGCGAGAAGTCCTTCCATTTGAGGTTCGACAGATGGCCGCGGCGGCCGGCCAGCAGCATGTGCGTGCCGTTGCGCGTGTAGTCGATCCGATACGGCCCGAGCTTGTCCAGCGTGAGCGAGAACTTCTTCTGCTGCGTCTGCACGTCGACGCTCGCGACGATGTCCTCCTGTGTGACGCGGTCCGCCACCTCGCGCGCCTCGAGGTCGAGCCCGGTGTTGGGGGCCTCCACCTGGTAGAACAGATTCCACTTCGCGAGCCGCTTCGGCACCGCGCGGCTGTGCTCCTCGTTACGCATCGCCTCCTTGTTGTACAGCGCGTTGGCGTCCGTCACCCAGCGGCCCTGCACGAAGCGGCGCTCCTCCTTCCCCGCGCTCTCGCGCAGCTCCTCCTTGCGCTGCGCCATGAGCTCCTTCATCTCCTTGGAGGGACCGTGGGCGGCCATGGATACAGAGACAGCTATAGATGGAGAGAGAGAGAGATAGATATATCTGTTCGGTTATCTATATGTATAGGTAGAGGTGGAAAAAAAAAACGAAATCTTTGTCAGATCAAAAGAAACAAGTGAGGAGTGAAAAGGCAGAAGATGAGCAACAAAAGCAACGTATAATAGATAAAGCACACAAAAATGGAGACGAGAGGGAGATAGGTAAACAATGTGAGAAACACATTTTTTTTTCTTTTTCTATATGGTTTTGTTATGCATACGAATTACTCTGTATGGACTCCGTTTTATAAGGAAGTTGTTGTTGTCTTACAGTGGTTCATTAAAGGTTACTTGCAATTACTCTATTTCTATGACTTTTCACCGCCGACCATGCGCTCCAACTGCTCCAGCACGGAGCGGCACTGCGCCAGGTAGCTGCGCTCCGCCGCGCACAGGTCCGCGTCCGCCGCCGCGCAGCGAGCAGAGCCGCTGGCCGCCGCGGCCCGGGGCGGAGGGGGCGGGCGGCGCCGGCCGCGCTGCGCCCCGTGCGGGCCCGCGGGGGCGGGGAGCTCCTCGCGGGTGCGACGGGAGCGGCTGCGCGCGTCCCGCCGGCGCCTCTCCATTTCGTAGGCATCCGCCGCCCCGTTGCTATACGGTCTGGGAGCGTCCACCGGCGACGGGTGGCGCGGCGCCGCGTCCGCCGCCGGGCGCGACAGCGTGCGCTTCTTGGTGCGGTAGCTGTACGTCTCCTGCGCGAAGTGGCTATACGAACTGAGGGGGGCTTGCGCCGCGCCGGCGGTCGACACGTAGGCCCACTGGCGTGCCGCCAGCGTCGGGTGGCCGGAGCCGCTGCGGCGCTCCTGCCGACTCGGCGCCGACACCGTGCGGAGCCGTATCGCGTTCCGCGGGTGCACGTCTGCACCAGCGGCGCCCTCCCCCTGCCGCACGTACGGCACCCAGTGCTCCGCCTCCGGGTCGCCCTCGCCGCGCAGGTAGCAGAGCGGTCGCGGCCCGCTGTGGCTGCTGCTGTGGCGCGCGGAGGGGCCGGCCGCTGCTTCCGACCGCCGCGACGCCGCCCGCACCGGCGCGTCGATGCGCGGCGCGACGAGTCGCATGAGGTGGTGGTACTCGGCCGCCGCGCTCGCGCCGGCGCAGCGCGGGCCGGCGGCGGCGGCCTCCCCCTCCGCGCGCTGGCCCTTGGCCGCGCGGCCGTCGCCGTGCCGCGGCCGCTGCGCGCGGGTCGTCTGCAGCTCCCGCTCCAGCAGCCCGTTCATCGCGACCATCTCCTTCAACAGGTGCAGCAGGAAGGACTCCCTCGCGCTGCCGCCCTCGGCGCCGCCGTCCGCGCCGACGGGGTGCGGGCCCCCGTTGCGCTTCGCGGCGCTGCGGGCGCGCGGCGGGTCCCTCCGCGGGGGCGCCGCCGGGCGGCTGTGCGTCCGCGCCGCAGGCGGCTCGCGGCCCCGCGCGACGCCCGCGCGGTGCACGCGGGAGGGCGGCGCCGGGGCGCCCTGCACCACGTCGCGTGCGGCGGCCTTGGCCGGCGCCGCCGCAGCCACCGTTGCGGTGGGCCTAAGCGCTGCCGCCGCCTCGTCCGCAGGCTGCGAGGAGGAGCCGCAGGTGGACGCGGCGCTGCGCCCCGACGACGGGTCGTCCCGCTCCGCCGCTCCTCCCCGGTCCTGCGCTAGTGCAGCAGCGGCCACGCCCGGCACCGCACGGAGCTGGCCCCCACTGCTGCTGCTGCTGCGGCTACTGACATCGCTCGCCGCGGGAGGCGCGGACGCGGCCGCCTCTGGTACGGCCGGTACGTCCGCTGCGGCATCGCTCTCCGGTGGTGGGGCGGCCGCAGCGGCTACTGCATCGCCGTGGCCCTCCCCCGCCGCGAGCGAGGCGGCACTACCGTCGTCGGATATGTCCTTGACCGGCGCGCGGTTGTCGAGCGGCGCCGCCGGAGCGGCAGCCTCCCCGTCACTGTCCGTCTCCGTGCGGATGGAGTCGCTGCTGCCGTCGAGGTCCACCGCTCTGGGGACGGCAGCGCCCGTGGCGCTGGCCCGCTGCAGCCCAGCCAGGCGGATGGGCGGGACTGGGGGCGTGGCCGCCGCGGCCTCGCTGTCCTCCAGGATGGAGCTTTTGTGCGGCGTGGTGGGGACCGAATCGTCCTCCGACGGCGAGGACGACGTGTTGTTCATATGGAATTCCATGTATGTGCTCTTCTCCCTTGAAGCTGTTCGGACTGGTGGGCGTTTATACGATGGGGGTTATGGAGGGATCCAAAAACAGAAGTATGTAAATAGCGGGTAGGCGCACTGTCCGTATCCTTCGACACCAGACAGCGTTTTTTTTTTTTTGTAGTTGTTGCTGTTTTGCTTCTCTTTTTTTGATGGTTTTGTTGTTTTTGCGTGCCAGAGACAACAGTGGAGTGCCAGAAACGAAAGTGTTAGAAAGCAAATGATTAAAAATAAAAAAACAATAATAATACGGACGGGCAATAATTCAACGGTATTCTATGTTCAAAAAAAAAAACTTTGACTACAGTTATATAATACAGTATCCAATCTTCTTAAAGTAAAAAGAAAGGTTCTTTCCTTTTTTCCTGCAATGAAAAGAATGAGAGGGAAAGGATGAAAAGTGTATTCAGACATACATATGCATACAGAGAGAGGGAGGGGGAGTGAGAGAAACACAAAGGTCCGTTAGGGATAACACTAGTATACACGCATGGCCCAAGGGCCACAGCACGTTTTAAGGAAAGCGCAACTCGACACCTTTAGAGCATTTATCCATCACGGCGAATTTTGCCTACGCCTTGCAAACCGACACGCAGCAACACATCCAAAGCGGTGTAATTTTTTGTTGTTGTTGTATTTGTTATCGGCGCGCGCCTAGCCCTGAATAATCTTCAGCGCGTCGCGGACGTCCTGGCGGATGCGCAGGAACTGCATCTTCTCCTCGTTCGACATGAGCCGCAGCAGGCCGCTCTCCTTGACCTCCTTGATGTGGTCCATGGGCATGATGAGGAGGCTGCTGGTCTCCTTCAGCAGCTGGAAGAGCACGTCGACGACCGCCCCGCCGAGGCCCGGCATCGACGTCAGCGGCGCCATCGCCTCCTTGTACGCGGTGACGTCCTGCTTGTACACCATCGCGCCGCGGTCGTTCGCGGTAAACGTCTTGAGGTGCGCCAGGATGCCGCGGTAGAGGCAGACGCCGAGGGTGCGGGTGAAAGAAGACGGACCGCCGTCGCCGTACAGCAGCTGCTGCAGGTTCATCGTGCGGGCCCGCGCGCGCACGGCGGCCACCGGGCTCTGGTCCTCCGGCGCGGCCGCCGTCATGAGGGAGAAGGCGTCGGCGGCGGCCTCCGCGGCGTCCGCCGGCCGCTTCGGCCCGCGGTGCAGCGTCGCGCTCGTCGCGAGCTGCGAGGCGGTCTGCCGCTGCGGCACCTGGCCGTTGGACAGGCGGATGAACTCCTTCACGTCGCTCAGCTGGCGCGTCACGTAGTAGCAGAAGAGGGTGCAGGCGCGCGTGCAGGGCGGCGCGATCACGTCGAGGTCCTCCCGCTTCTTGTTCTCCTTCACGAGGTAGTCCGTGCGGGTCTGGTAGTTGCTGAGGATGGACAGCGAGCGCACGACGACGGCCTGCAGACACATGTTCAGCAGCTTCTCCGCGCGGTCGTCGAGGCCGTCCAGCTCCGTCGTGCGCGCCTCGTCCACGTCCTTCACGAGCCGCGGGTACGTGTGCAGCAGCGGCATGCAGATCACCGCGATCGCGTCGCTGAGGCTCATGAGCGACGACTGCGCGAAGAGGAGCATGCGGAAACCGCACTGTTGTGATTCGGGCTTCGTAGGCCGCAACAGCACGTCCTCCGTCTTGGGCTTCAGCCGCCAGTTGTCGCGGTCCGCCTTCACCGAGTCGTAGGACTTGCGCAGCTCCGCGTCGAGGTAGGCGCCGATGTTCTTGAGCGCGCACACGATGGTGTCGTAGAGGTAGGGGCCCGCCTCCTTTGGCTGCGCATAGGCCTGCACGCGCTGCGTCACCTCGGTCAGGCACTGCATCATCTCCTTCGTCTTGGCCATGTGGTCCTCGCGGAGGTCGAACACCTCGTCGGGCACCGGGTGCAGCAGCCGCGTGTAGCGCTCCTCGATGAGTGCGTAGTAGCGCACCAACAGGTCCAGCTCCGCGCGGCCCGTGCCGTACGCCGCGCGGTTGGGGAAGATCACGTCGACGAAGCGGTACAGAAAGTCCACCTCGCCGTCCGAGAAGAGCCTCTTGAGCGCCGTCACGTAGTCCTGGTAGAAGGAGTAGAGCCGCACCTCAATGGTGTGGTGGTAGGCGATCGCGTCGGCCACGCGCACGGCGCCGCGCCGCTTCGAGCGCGGCGACAGCTGCGCCTCCGCGTTCACCATCGTGTTGCGGTGCGTCTCCGCGAGCTTGATCTGCTGCGTAATGAAGGGCTTCACGACGCCGTCGGTGACACGCGAGAGAACCTGCTGGCGCGCGGTGCTCGTCATGCCGAAGACGGTCTCGACGACGATCGTGTCGCGCTCGATGCGGTCCAGCATGAACTTGAAGGACTCTTTCAGCTCGCGCTTCGTGTACTGGTTGTAGTGGTCCATCGCCAGGACCGGCGTGGGGTGCGGCAGCGGCGGCTGCCCCGGCAGCATGCGCGGGCTGTACGCCGTGAAGAGCGTCACCGCCAGGTCGTTCACCGAGCGCGAGAAGAAGACGGACAGCAGCAGGTCGTTGTTCAGCGGCGTCAGCGTCGTGTAGAGCCGCGAGATGAGCTCCATCGTCTTGAGCAGCGCGCGGCCGTAGCTCTGGTGCACCGCCGTGTCGGGGTTCTGCTCGTAGAAGTCGTCGAAGCAGGAGATGACATGGAAAAGGTCCGACACGAGCTCCTGCCGCAGCCACGTCACGTAGGTCTCGATGTTCGCCGTGCTCTCCGCCGCGCTGCCGAGCTCCTTCGCCAGCAGCACCATCTTCTGGCCCCACTCCACCTGCATCTCCGTCGCGTAGCGCACGACGAAGAGCTTGTCGAGCCCGGCGCCGACCGCCGACGTCTCGGCGCGCACGAGCCGCACGTTGTCGAGCGACTGCAGCTTGTGCGTCTCGTCCTCGTCCTCGTCCTCGTCCTCCTCGGGGTCGCTCGGCTCCTCCCCTTCTGCCGTCGCGGCGAAGGCGGCCGTGCCGGTCTGCGGCGCCGCCGCCGCCGCGTCGCTGTCCTGCCCGCGCAGCCGCCGCGCGCCCTTCTTGAACACGGCGCGCGGCTTTCGCCGCGCGTTGCCGGCCGCCGGCTCGGGCTCCGCCGGGGCCGCCTCCGCGCGGGGCGGCGGCGCAGCGGCCTCCTTGTCGCCGTCGGCCGCCGCGCCGGCGCGCCGCTCGGCCTCGCTCGTCATGGGGTTCACGTTGACGACCGTCGTGAAGTACCGCGGGTGGAAGGCGGACACGCGACCGCGCTGCCAGCGGTCCGTCACCGCGGTGCGCTGCGCGACGCGCGTCTTGGAGAGGTTCCTGAGCACGGCCGCGAGCTCGCCGGGCCCGAGCGACACGAACATCTTGAAGTACTTAAGCAGCTGCGAGACCGCCTTGCCGCGCTGCACGCGCGTGTTGGACTGCGCGAGGTGCTGCTCGATGCCGGCCGTCGCCGCCTGCGCGTTGGTGACGCAGTTCTCGTACGCCTGCAGCCGCGCGGACGTCGCCTCGAGCCCGAGCCGCACCTTCGCGAGCTGCCGCTTCTCGCGGATTTCCACCCGCTTGCAGCGCACTTCCTGCGCCTGGAGCTGGCCCTCCTCGGCCACGAGCAGCCGGCCGACCTCCTGCATCGCGTGGTCGATGGTGGCCGCGAGGATGGTCGCCACCTCGCTGTAGTCCACCGCCGCCGCCTCGGGCGTGTCCTTGAGCCGCGCGGCGGCCGGCACCCAGCTGCTCCCGAAGAGGGAGGAGCCGTCGCTGCCCCGCAGCTTCGCGAGGGCGCCGCCGTCGCGCTGCGCGGCCTGCCGCTGGTCGTCCTTGAACTTGCTGATGACGGGGAAGAGCACGCGGTTCGCGACGTTGTTCACGAAGACCGGCGCCGAGAAGCTCACCGTTCTGAAGGTGCCCGCGTCCAGCGACAGCAGCACCGGCTCCGTCGGGATCGCGTTGATGGACGGCGCCGCGCGGGACGTGGTGGAGGAGCTCACGGAGCCTGTGGGGTCGCCCGCCTGTAGTGCGTGCAGCGGCGTTATGTCGGCCCGCGCGCTCAGCGACGGCACCTGCGTCGTCTGCGAGCGTGGCGTGCCCGTCGGCGTGCCCTCGGCACTGGGGGTGTCCGCGCGCGCCGCGCGGGTGGTGACGCGCCGGCGCGTCGTCGTGCGCCGCGCCGTCTGGCTCTCCGGCGTCTCCGCCGTCAGCGGACGCTTGAGAATGGACGGGGGGAGGGAGGACGGCGGCGTGGCCGGGGCCGCATCCTCCGCGCGCTGCGACTTGCGTATAATGCGCCGCGGTGCCTTGGGGTTCTCTGAAGTAGACATCTATGAGGAAAAGGGAAGTGGATACAACAAGGATGTGAAGGACACACGGACGAGGCGAGGCAGTGAGGCACCGTCTTCCTCTCAACGCAATAGAAGCAAAATAAAGGTAGCAAAAAAAAAATGTGTTACTAAGAGGTGTCTGATCTATCCGCTTAGACAAGAAAGGGGGAGGAGGAAGAAAGAACATAGAGACACAGAGGTTCATCGTTCTAGTCAGAAACTAGCTAAATAGAGAAAAGAAAAGAGAGAAAAAAAAGAAGTAAAACAGAAAAAAAAAAGTGTCCTTGCCATTACAGAATCTTCATTCCTACTGGTTTATGTTTACGTGTACAATTGGTGCTGTTTATGTCTGCATGTGAAGCCTTCAAACCAAACCAAAAAAAAAAACGCAGTACACTGTTAGCACATATAAACAGATGTTACAAGCGAAGACCACATCGTGGTTGAAGAGCGAAAAAAAAAAAGGGCTCGCTCGAAAGTTCACCGTTTTACCCTGCATCTTTTTTGTTGTTGTTTTGGTTACATTGGGGATACAAAAATGCGCACGCGGAGGCGCGCCTAGTACGTTAGGAGATCTGAAGCGGACAATACGTCGGGGGTGTACAGACACTCAAGGAAATTCTCTATTTCATCTCCGAGTATGGTCTAATAATAATAATAATAATAATAAAAGAAAGGTGGAAAAGCACCTCTCATCAGATGGCGGGTGCTGCTCTCCTCTTCCCGCTCACGGGAAGAACATCAGCCGTACGCGGATGACGACTATCAGTATAAAGATGATGCTGCTGAAGACGGCCATGAGCACCATAAAGTTGAAGAAGCCGAGGTGGTCCACATTGAGGTCGAGGTACCCCTCCAAGAGGCGCATCAGTGCCGTGTGGTGGTCTCCGGAGAGCAAGACCAGTCCGACCTGCTTCACCACCGCCAGGTAGGCGCGCAGCGACGTAAAGCCGTAGAAGTAGTAGAGCAGCACGCGCCCCCACAGGTTGATCATGAACATGCGCACCACCACGTCGACGAGCATGAAGGGCCAGAGGAGGTACAGGAGGACGAAGGCGGCGGCCAGCACCATGTAGGGCACCCCCGCGTAGGCGTAGTACCGCGTGGCGCGCAGCGCCGTCTGGACGGGGTCCGCCGTCGCGTCCGCTCCAACGTACACGCGGCTCGCCTTTGCCGTGTAGCCGTCCTGGAGCGTGCGGAACCAGGCGTACGCCGGCTCGATGCGCTGTGCGCGGAGGTGCTCACACAGGCCCCACGCCGTGAGCGACAGCAGCCGCAGGTGGCCCGCTAGATGCAGGTAGAACCGGTAGAGCTGCGTCACGTACGGGTTGTCCGAGACGGGGAGCTGGATGCTGTCCAGCTCCCGCTGCGCCTGGTCGACGCAGGTGCGCACCAGGTCACCGCCGTACGTCCGCAGCAGGCCTGCGTCGTAGTCCTCCAGCTCCCGCTCCGCCGCGTGCAGCTTGCGTTCCAGCGCCGGCGCCCTCGCCGGCGCGCGGGCGACCGCCTCGTTGAAGGCGGCGCGCGCGTCGCGCACGTCCTGGACGAAGGTGCCGCGGGCGGCGCGTGCCGCGTAGTAATGCCGCGTCAGCGCGACGCAGCCGATGGGGTGCACCCGTGCGCGGTGCTGG
The DNA here is from genome assembly GCA_000482145.1 of Strigomonas culicis. Taxonomy (NCBI): domain Eukaryota; phylum Euglenozoa; class Kinetoplastea; order Trypanosomatida; family Trypanosomatidae; genus Strigomonas; species Strigomonas culicis. Next base: position 5,119 of record AUXH01000427.1, on the reverse strand, counting down.
ATGACGGCCGCCGTCTCCGCGGTCTGCGGCTCGGCAGGCCGGCGCTGCGCCTCCGCGTCTGCCTTCTTTGCGCGTGCCTCCGCGTCTGCCTTCTTCGCGCGCGCCTCCGCGTCTGCCTTCTTTGCGCGCGCCTCCGCGTCTGCTTCTTTGCGCGTGCCTCCGCGTCTGCCTTCTTTGCGCGCGCCTCCGCGTCTGCTTTCTTTGCGCGTGCCTCCGCGTCTGCCTTCTTCGCGCGCGCCTCCGCGTCTGCTTCTTTGCGCGTGCCTCCGCGTCTGCCTTCTTTGCGCGCGCCTCCGCGTCTGCCTTCTTCGCGCGCGCCTCCGCCTCCTGCGCCGCGGCTTCCTCCTCGTTGGGGGCGTCCTCTTCACTGGGGGCTTCCTCCTCGACCTCCTCCACTCTGGCGATCTCGTCCACATCCGGGACCTCGTCCACGTCAGCCGGATCCGGCCGGCCGCACGCCGCGCCCTCCTCCGGCTTCAGAGCGCACTTCTCCGTGTCTGCCTCGGCGGCGGCCGGCGCAGTGCATAGCAGCAGTAGCAGGCCCACCGCGACCAGCAGCGCCACGCAGAGGAGACGCTTGCGTAGGTGCGACGGCATCTCGCGCGACTTTTGGGATAGTGGTGGTTTTCGTTGTATTTCTTACGTAATGTAGTTCTTTGTATGTGGTAGGAGAAAAAGGACCAAAGGAAGAGATGTCGACAAATACACAAATATAAAAAAAAGTGAAGGTCAAGCCCCATAGCGTGCACGCATCCGTAAAGAAGAACAGCAGCAAAAAAAAAAAAAACTCTTCGCATCCGGTGTGTGCGTGTGTGACCGCCGCTACACGACCATCTGTAGCAAAAACGGTTGAGCAGCACCAAAAGAAAAAAAAACGGCGCGTGTTGCGTCTTGTCCCCCTCGCCTCACCGCACCAACGACACCGTCGAGAACTTTTTCTCGCTGTTCGCCATCGTCCGGCCGACCTTGCCCGCGCGGTACGCCGCGTCCACGATGGGGAGGAAGTCGTCGACGCCCTCAAAGGCGTAGAAGTTGATCTTGTTGTTGTTACCCGTGCCGACCTCGACGCGGATGTGCTTATTGCGGTAGAAGAACATCACGGCGAAGGGGTCCTTCTCGTGCCCGAGCTCGTAGAGCTGGTGGAACTCCGTCACCCGGTTCGTGTCGACCAGGTAGATGACGGCGTACTTGCGCACCTTGGGCGCGAGCTCGGCCAGGAGCGCGTCCATCCGCAGTGTCTGTGTGTAGTGCTGGCTGTAGGCCGCCAGGTTACTGCCGCGGCGCGGCGCGGCGGTGGGCCCGTCCGCGGGCTCGCCCTTCGTCCGCTTCGCGTCGCCGCCGCCGATCATCGTCTCCAGCAGCTCCTGCGGCGGGTGCTCGAAACTGCTAAAGCGGATAATGACAAGCTTTTCGCCGTTGAGGACAATGTGGCGGTCCACGTCCCAGGCGGTCTCTAAGCGCTGCAGCTCCATGGCGGGGGAAGGGAGGGAAGGAGATCCAATAGAGGATGATATGCCGTTCAGCGGCCCGAGAGGCTGCTTCTATACTATCGGTGCTGCTGTACGTGGAGACGAAAAGAGGGGGAGCAATGGATACATACATAGAGGCACACATGAGAAATACAGAAACAGCAGAAAAAAAAACACACTATCCTTTATTATGATTGATACTAAGAGAGAACAGCAAAGAGGACTCATCAAATTACAACGCAAGAGACAGTGAAGAAAAAAAAAGTAGATTAGACGGTAGGGGTTCTTTTTTTTTTTTGATGTCGTACGAACCATATTCAATCAGCATGTGTAAAGGTTGGGTATCTCAACTTTTCGTTGTGGTGGTGATGGTGGTTCCTAAATTGGCTTTTGCTACGCTACATCACTGCACCTGCGAAGATCACCGTCCCGCCCAGCGGATCTCATGACCGAAGCGTTCACGTCCCACAGCACGGACCCCCCTCGCCCTACGCCGCCTGCCGCTCCGCCTCCTCCACCTGCCGGGCCGCCTGCAGCAGCTGGTCCATCACTGCCTGCGTGCGCCACGCGAGGCCGGCGTAGCGGCACGCCTCCGGCCGCGCGACGAGCCGCGGCCCGCCCGCGCCGTCCCCCGCGGCCGGCGCGAGCGCGGCGCCGACGCGCTCCCACATGCGGTCGCGCTGCCGATTGGCGTCCTCACCCGGCACCGTCTCCTCCGTCGTGTCGCGGTGGTTCTGGAAGTGCGTGTGGTGCTCCACGCCGCCGTGGACGTGCACGGTGCGCCACGCGGCGCCCTTCGCGGCCGCGATCGGGTGCGCGAAGTCGTTCAGCTGCACGGCGCCCGTCGTCGTCGCGACGTGCAGGCGACACTGCGTCGCGACGCCGAAGGCGCAATAGAGCTGCGCGAGCGCGACGCCGCTGTCGCCGCCGTCGGCCGGCGGCTGGTGGAAAACCATCTCCCCGGAGAAGGCCAGAATGGCGCCCCGGGCGTTCGACTGGAGGATGCGGCCGCTCACCTCGGCGGGCATCACGCCGTCGCCCATAACATGCAGGATCGCGCGGATGCAGTACCAGCCGAGGTCGCCCAGCGCCCCCTGCGGCTCCAGCGCGGGGTCGCACCGGATGTCCTCTGAGAAGAAGGAGGCGGGCGGGTTGAAGCTCATGGTCGCGGTTACGTGCTTCACGGCGCCGCCGAGCTGCTGCAGCGTGCTGGCCACCTTCTCGATGCGCTCGCCGTGGGAGAACATGGTGCCGTCCATGTACAGCAGCCGCCGCGCGTCGAGGGCCTCGACCCACTCCCGCAGCAGCTCCGCGCTCGTCGCCGGCGGCTTCTCGCCCACCACGTGCTTCTTGTGCGCCACGCAGGCGCGCACCCACGCGTCGCGCGCGGTGACCGGCAGCGGGATGTACACGAGGTCCACCTCCGCGGCGGTCACCACGTCCTCGTAGGAGCCCACCCGGGGCAGCGCCTCGTCCGGCAGCGCGAGCGCCGCCGCCATCTCCGCCACAAAGGCCGCCCCGCGCTCGGCGCTGCGGCACCCGACGTACGTGACGCGGTGGCCCGCGGCGTGGATGGAGTGCCACGTCAGCTGGGAGATACCCGCCGCGCCCAGCAGACCTACGCGCACCACGTTCGGCGCGAGCGCCGGTGCTCCGGCTTCCGTGTCGCTCATGATAATATATATATATGGGTGTGTGTTGTCGATAGGGTGAAGAGAAAAACAAGAATAAAAAGCGGAACGAAAGTCGAATGGAGAGGTGACACCTATTTCTGTAAGTCAGATATTCTCACAAATACTCGATACACTTGAAACCAGGAGAGAAATACAGAATAAGAAGGGAAGGCGAAAGAATATTCACACCACCGTACGCTAAAGAAAACCCCCTCTTTACACCGTTTTTAACTCTAACTAGTTGTCCGCGTTTCCTTTCTTTTTTTTTCAAATACACAAACCAACGTGCACACAGGCTCTTCTGTTCAAATGAATACAGAGCTCTATCTATCTGTTCGCGCCCTCTCTCTCTCTCTCGCTCTCTCCTTCTCTATGTATACGTGCATAGTCTATCCGGGAGGTATCGATACGCCCCTCCGCCCTACCTCCCGTCGCCCGCCGACTGCTCTTTCTGCGTGGACTGCAGCAGCGACTCCACCACGCGCTGCGTCATCCACAGGCGCCGCATGTTCTGCTCCGTGCCCTCCACGTCCACCAGCGGGAAGCGCGGCGGCTCCTCGCGCTTCTCGGCGGAGGCGCCGCCGCCATCGGCCGCCCCAAAGGCGCCGCCGCGGCCGCGGCCGCCCGCCACACTGAAGCGGCCGCGCCGCGACGGCGACACAGATAGGCCCCCGCCGAAGCCGCCGAAGCCGCCGCCCGTCGCGGCCGCGTCGCCCTCGCCGCTGTGGTGCTGCAGCAGCCCGCGCAGGTCCTCCCACAGCCGCACGTCCGCGTAGTCCTCCGGCGGGAAGGCGTACACGCGCTCCACGCGGCAGCGCGGCGGCGGCCCGGACCCCGGCGCGGCCTCGCCCTCCTCCAGCCGCACGACCGTGTACGTGGACGGCACCGGCGGCAGCTCCATCCGCTTCCGCCGCGCCGCCTCGGCCGCGGCCTCCTCTTTCCGCCGCGCCTCCGCGGCGATGGCCTCGGCATCCAGCGGCGCGTCAGCAGCGGCGGCGTCCGCAGCGGGGCTGAAGCTGACCGCCGGCGCGCTGGTCGGCCGCGCCGGCGCCTCGCCGGCGGAGGTGGCGCTCAGCTCCGCCTCGTCCAGCTCCGCGCCGTCGTCGGGGTCCTTCGTGACCGCGTCGGCCGCCGCGCGCGGGTAGAAGACGTCGTGCACGTAGACGTGGCCCTTCGTGCCCGTCGCCTGCAGCTGCTGCACGAGCGGCAGCCGCGGGTCCTTCGCGAGGTAGAAGTGCGCCGCGATGAGCGTCTTCTGCTGCAGCCCCGCCGCGTCCTCGCGCCGCGTCGTCGTCGTCGTGGTCGTCGTCGTCGCCGCTGGCGACTCCGCGGCGCCGCCCAAGTTCACGCGGAAGCCGCCCGCGCCGAACGGGGGCGGGGAGCCGCCGCGCAGCCCGCCGCCCGTCGCCGGCCGCGACGCGGCGGAGGAGGGCGGCCGGCTGTCGGCCGCGAGCTGCTGCCGGAACGTGCCACGGTCGATCAGAAAGTACAGCTCGCCCTGCACCACCGTCGGCGCCTGCGAGGTCGGGTGGCGCTCCAGCACGCGGGCCCGCACGCCTGACGGCATCGTCCAGCTGAAGAGCGACAGGTAGTACGCGACCGCATACCAGCCAAGGTCGCCCAGCACGCCGTAGGCGCCGCGCGGCCCCGCCGGCGCGACGGCGCGCGGGAAGAGGTACAGCTCGCTGCCGCCGCCCGCGTAGGGCATCACCGTCGTCGCGCGCACCAGCTGCTCCTCGTCCGCGACCGGCACGCACACGTGCAGCCGCAGCCGAAGCAAGTCGCCGATCTGGCAGTCCGGGACCTTGACCGCGGGCCGCTCGCTCTCCTTCGTGGCGGCAGCAGCAGCAGCAGCAGCGTCCTGCGTCTGCGCCGCGCCGCTGACGCGGGAGTTGCGCGCCCCGCGGCCGCGCCCGCGCATCGCCGCCGCGCCGAAGCCGGCGGTCAGCCCGCGCCCGCCAAAGCCGCCGGCGCGCC
>AUXH01000426.1:0-16906 GCA_000482145.1 Strigomonas culicis | reverse complement strand
TATATATATATATATATATATATATATATATATATTTCTTTGCAACCATTCTGTTGTTTTCCGACCTCTGCTCTCCCCCTTCCTTCTCTCACGCTGTCTTCATGCTTTTCTTTCGGGGGTCGCGGACCGATAGCTTTTTTAGTAACCGTTTTTAGATTTGCGCTTAAATTGAAGACGTATATATCTATATCTATATCTATATATATATATACATTTACTCGTTTTGCTATTGTTATTCTTATTACAAAGGCACAAGGAAGGACCATACTCACTTCCATTTCCAGATTCGCACACAATGTCGGACACCGCTATTGCTTTCCGTTGCAATGACTTTGTTCTAGTGGCGGCCGCCGGCCTCAACGCCTTCTACTACATCAAGATCACGGACGAGGAGGACAAGATCACGCAGCTCGACACGCACCAGGTGATAGCATGCATAGGCGAGAATGGCCCCCGTGTGAACTTCACGGAGTACATCAAGTGCAACCTCGCTCTGAACCGCGTTCGGCAGCATGGGCGGCACAGCAACTGCCACGCGACAGCGAACTTCATGCGGGGCGAGTTGGCCTCAGCCCTGCGCAGTCGCGAGGGCGCCTACCAGGTGAATTGCCTCTTCGCGGGCTACGACCTCCCGGCCTCCGACCTCGACGACTCGACGGGCGGCCCCCGGCTGTACTACATGGACTACTTGGGCACGCTGCAGGCGGTGCCCTACGGCTGCCACGGTTACGGCGGCTCCTTCGTCACCGCGCTGCTAGACCGCTACTGGCGCCCGGACCTCACGCCCCAGGAGGGCCTCGAGCTGATGCAGAAGTGCTGTGACGAGGTGAAGCGGCGCGTCGTCATTAGCAACGCTCACTTCTTTGTCAAGGTGGTCACGGCGAGCGGCGTGGAGGTGGTCAACAACGTCCACTAGCGGACGGACTAGATCTTCTTTTTATTCCACTCAGGTACTAGGTGTTACTATGTCTCTGATTCAATTATTTTGTTTGTTTTTGTTCGGTTCTTCTGAGAAGTTTTGAAGTTGATAGAAATGAACACAAGAGTGCGGCGAGCTCTTGCGTTTGTGGAATTTACACACGTTTGCACCTTTGCGAACAATGCACGAGGCTACAACCGTGTCTACACTCTTCCATTTACTCTCTTTTCGCCCCCTTGTCTTCTCTGCGTCCTTGCGTTGTGCGTGCTGGTGAACTACGTTTTACGTAAAAAGTAGCATCTTTTTTTTTAATTCTGTAAAGGTCCTGCGCCAGTGGCACTACCATGTCCGCTCATTGGGATTTCTTCAAACTCCCGCCGTTCTTTACGCAGCAGCCGTCCTCCACCACGTGCGAGCGGCAGACCTCTCTGTGGACGGCGCTGCTGCTGGACCACGCGACGCACCACGCCCAGCTGAATGTGGCGAGCGCCAGCACGTGCCCCGTGTTGCGGCTCTACCGCGCAGACAGTGATGTGTTTTACAACGCGAGTATTAATCGCCGGCTCCACGCGGAGGGCGCCCGTTACATGCTGGAGGCGCTGGTGAGCCAGCACCCCAGCCACGCGACCGTCGTGTCGGGCGGCGACGGACCCGACTTCACCGTGCTCGTCGCAACGAACGAGGGCGGCCTGCAGGAGCTGGAGCAGTCGCTGCTCTCCTGGCTGCTGGAGATGGGGCACGGGACGACGACCGCCATGCTGGCGAAGAAGGGCACCGTCATGACCTTCGACGAGCTGTCGCAGGCGCACGCCCTGGAGTACAAGTTGAAGCCGCTCAGGCTCAGCAAGCGGACGTCCGCCGCGAGCGTCCCGGTGAGGGACGTCGGCGCGCTGTCGCAAGAGCAGGCGATCCGGACCTTCTTGGAGGCACTCAACAACCGACCCGTGTCCGTGATGCAGCCCTTCAAGATTACACTGTTCAACTTAGATGGCAGCGCGAAACAACCCTACGAGGGCGTCAAGTTTGGCGGCGATTAACGTTACCAGCGGAAAGAGGAAACGTATATGGTGTTTTGCTACTACTACTACTACTACTACTACTACTACGATTTGCATTCTCTTCGATTTGAAATCACTAAAGAAACAACAGCAACAAGCAAAACAGCACCACCAACAACAACAAAAAAGCAAGCATCAATAAAACAATAATATCCTTCTTTTTAATACTCTTTTCTTCACTTTCCACTGTCCTACTTCTTTACCTTTCTTCTCCCTTGGCTTTTTTTTTTAATGTAGACTTAGAGATATTTCTCCACTAAGTCCACTCATCCCCCCTTCTGATATGAATTCCACTCTTAGTAGCCTCTTGCCCAAGAGCACAACGGAGTGGCGAAAGTTAGTGTTGGCTGCCATGCAGATGCCAAGGGAAGCGGTCCAACTACCCTCGCATTTTTTCGTACACACTGCGGATCATCGCGTGCACGTGCATCCGATGTATCACCCGTACAGCTGCATGGCGGCAGGAAAAGCAAGTGCGGTGCTGCTGTTGCTGTCGCCGGCTCCGACCGGCTGTGGGTTCCAAGACATGTGCCTGACCCTGACGAAGCGCACCATCTCGGTGGGCAGCCACAAAGGCCAGATGAGCTTCCCTGGCGGCCGCCTGGACCCTGGGGAGAGCCCCTCGCAGGCCGCGCAGCGTGAGGGCCTGGAGGAGGTGGGCCTTCACCTACACCAGTACGAGGTGCTGGGCACCATGTCGACCATCAGCGCGAACCACCTGGGCACGCCGCTGACCTCCGTCGTCGCCATCAGCCACGAGCCGGCGTCTCCCACCCGCGCCAGCCCGGACGAGGTGGACTCGGTCCAGTACGTGCACCTGTCCAACGCCCTCCTGCATGGCGCCGAGACGCAGTGCCGTGTCATCAAGCACGTGTCGTCCTTCTCTGCCAAGGTGCCGCACTACTTCCCGTGCTGCTTCACGAGCGACAGCCAAGACGTCGTGTCACCGCCGCTGCAACCGTCGAACGTGGCACGCACGGATGAGGACCTGGATTGGTTCCCTGTAGTACCAGAGGACTTCCCAGGCGAGCTCGTATGGGGCCTTACGTCCTTCATACTATGTGAGTTTGTCGGTCGCATCGCGCATGCGATCGAGCGAGAGCACCCGACGGTGGCGGATGCACAGGCAGCCACCATTTTGAAGTGTAGTGAGCTTGTCGCGCGTGACCCAGACTAAACCGGACTGTACATTACAGTACATTTGTTCTGTATGTTCCCCTTCCCTCCCTTTTAAGCTCCTTATTTATATCTGCCAACACCAAAACGCTTACCTTTTCTTTTCGCTTACGCTTTTTTCACAACACCAACCAAACCTTCTCCTACTTCTTTTTCGCCCCTTTCCCTTTTTGTTCTAAGCACTTCCTATCAAATAGGCTATTTTTTTTTTAATCTTTCACTCACACTTCATTTGGCTCACATCTCTCTTTCTCTCTCTCTCTCTCTCTCTTTTTCTTGTCTCTTCTCCCTCTCTGGCACTTTGTTCTCGCTTGTCGCTCCACTGAAAGCAGTGATATTGACTAGTGGTGTGGGCTAATGATCCCACCTGTCCATTTTTTGTTCTTCTTGAGTGTCTTCCTCTTCTTCATTTTAGCTGGCCACTTCCTCGTGTTTGATGTGCTGCTCTCCCCCGATGCATTTCTAAGGAACCTAAAGTCGGCTGTGTATTCAGGTGATGCCGAGGGCGTGGAACAGATGCTCGCGCGGGCGAGTCCGCACATGCGAAAACAGCTGGAGACGACTCGGTACTTCCCTTTCTTCTTGCTCACCGAGATGCATGGAGAGCAGCCGCTGTCCCACCTCACGCGTGTGCTGTGGCGCGCGCTCGGCGAGCCCAACGGTGATGGGGGCGACCTCTACCACCCACTCACCGCGGCGTACCGCCATGGGCAGTCCGACGTGGCGGACGAACTGATCAAGTGCGGATTGCTGGGTGACGTGTGCGGTGGTGGTGCCGCACCCTTCATCTTTGAGGTGTTCTCCCATCGCCTGCGCTGCGCCGACCTGGAGCAGCTGGACCCGTTGGTGAAGCTGGTGGTGACGCGAGCGGAGGGCCGCACGTGCATGCGTGGTCACCCACACGCCGTGGCGTACGACAAGAGCGATTTGAAGGCTCTCTTCGACCGCAAACACGATGCATCTTTTGTCCCATCGCTGCGCTATATAGCGGGACGAGAGGAGTTTAGAGATACGAAGCTGTGGAGCACGCCCTTCCAAGCCCCTGTGCCGAATCACTTTCCCCCCCGTGAGCAGCTGGTGATGAACCCCGAGGCCTTCGAGGACTTTCACGAGGCTTACTCCTACTACTTCTTCGGCAGTCCGTGGTCGCAAAAAGAGACCTTCTACTTCGTCAACATCGTTTCTCTTATCGGCCTCGTAGCGCTGGCCGCATGGGTTTCGGCGTCATTTTTCCCATGACCTGTTTAACCGTCTGTGCTTCACAAGTTTTTTTTTTCTTTGTTGTCCTTCCTCTCCTTGGACGAGTAGCGTTTTTTGGACTCTGCCCTTTCAGCTGCACTGTTTACCGTGGCTTACCCTTTTCCTTTTGTGTATGTCTACTTTCTCTCTTCTCATCTCCCTCTTTTTATGTTTCCTGTTTCTCACTAATCATGCACGCTCTAGTCTGATCACACACACCATAGAACACACTGCCTCATCATGTCGCAGAGGGATGCCAGGCTGATCCTGTCGCTCACCACCATCTTGCTGCGGATGGATGACTTCAAGGCGGACGAGCCGGCGGCCAAGCTGTACGCGACCGACGTCGTCGCGGCGCTGCACGAGCGCATCAAGGGGAGCGAGGCGTTTGTAGACGAAGCGATGGGGGTGCTGGCCAACGTAAAGCACCTGAACCGAGAGCTCCGACTCGACGGCACCATCAGCGCACGCGAGCTGGCTGCGATGGATACGGCGGACATGCTGTCCGCCACGCAGAAAAAGAAGCGCGAGCAGTTCCTGCGGAAGCGCGCGCGCGAGCAGACGAACCGCGACGCGCTCTCGCTGCAGTGCGGAAAATGTGGTTGTGTGCGAAAAGACCGATTGAACATGAACGAAATTGGATTAGACTCGGAGGAAAACGGGTCGCATTTCGATTATCATTTTGATAATTATTGCGAGTGCTCCCACAGCAGCGAGAGCAGTGGCGATGACGAGAAGGATGTGGCTGTTGTCGAACAAAAGGAGAGCCGCACAGCGCGGAGGGAGGAGAGCTCAGACGCGGAGGGACCCAAAGCGCGCGTAGGCGGCGATGGGGACAGCGCGAAAAAGCCCGCTGTTGAGAGGAACTCGTAATGAAATAGACTAGGGTTCACGTGTTGATGACCAAGAGCGGCGGTCACAACACAGCCCAACCGTCAGTCTTCCGTTTTTTTTTTTTTTTTGAGACTACGAAAAAAAAAAAAAGATTTGACGAAGGAGACACGGGGTGCAATGGATGCAGCGCATCATTCGTCCTTGTTCGTGTTATGTGCACTTCAGAGAAGGAGTGCTTAATCTCTTGGTCCTCTTGTTCCCTAAGGAAGTATTTCCCTTTCCTGCTTTTCAAAATGCAGTTCACCCACTCCCACTCCGTGTCCTGACAGGGATCCTTGAAGGCTGAGAGGAGAAGAACCTCGTGCTCCTACGTCGCGTGCAGTACAATTTAACAGTTTTTTTTTTGATGGCAACCACTCACAGTAAGGTGCATAAAGGAGCATACCATGTTAACTGATATGTTTGATATATTCCATTACTGTTAAATGTATCAATATTGTACACATTCACTCGGAATGAAACATAGTCCTCTCTCTCTCTCTTTCTTCTAAATTTCCCTCTTCACTTTTTTTTCCTCTTTTTTTGTACCTTTGAGTGTTATCTTATTTACTTCTCCCTTTCAGCTGTTTTTTTAGTCGCCCCGCAGCTGGACACCCACACCCACACTCACACGCACAACACTTTTACTTGTGCTATTAGCTTACATACATACAACATAGACTCTTTGCTTACACTCGGCACGATGCTTCCAAAGGCGGAAGAAATTGATGTCATCGATGCGCGCCCGGTTGTAAGAACAAAAGATGAGCCCGCTCCGATTTACAAGGAGGCGGCATCGCTACTGCAACAGCTGAGGGTTGAGTTAAAGTCTTATAGAGACTCCCCCGACCTACAGGATCAGGCGGAGCGACACATGCGGCGCGAGGCAGCTCGCCACATCAAGGGCTGCGTTGCATTAAACGATCATTTGGCGTTAGCCGGTCTCGCGCGCGGGCCCCGGCCCGCCTTCTACTTCGTACCCTCGCTGATGGGCCCCGCCGTCTCGGTGGAGCCGCTGCCGCGCGCGGAGGGAAGAGAGGAGCGAGCGCACAGCGAGCTGTCCGGCGAGCTGAGCGGCAGCCCGAGGCCCGGCTCCGCTTCCTTGACACGCAAGGAGAGGACGGTGACGACGGCGCCACGCAGCAGGAATGTGATGGCCAATACAGTGGTGCCAAAGGAAAGGGTCAGCGGGTCTACTAGCACAGAACCGCAACAGCCGCGCCGCGCTCCGCATGTGGACCCTGAGTTGACCACTGCCACCAGCACGTACAGCGAGCACCGCGTGCGAGACCAGTTGGGCCATGCGCGCACGCAGGAAGGCCTGGAGGGAGATGCAACGATGGAGGCGGCTGTGCGCGATTATCTTCGCCGGATCAATGTCATAGGAAGGAGCCACTTGCTGCCGAATGCGGTCTCCCTGTTCGCGGACGCGCTTTACAACGGCACGGCTCTGTGTCAGTTGGCCTACTTGATTCTCGCCACGGAGAGGGGGGTTTCCGCTGCCGTGAACAGAGAGGACGTGATCCCTGTGCGGCACAATCTACGCGTGGACTCGGTGCAGCAGAACTACGATGCCGCGTTTGCACTGTTGAAACAACTTGAATCGAACACACTTCAGCCAAGCGATCTTTTGGGTGTTTCTGCGCAGCGCGTGTTCGGCACGAACAGCCCCACAGCTCTCCTCCGCCTGTACGTGAAGCTCATTGCAAACCACATGCCCCCGCCGGATCACCTGCCGTCCGGAGCACCGCTTCTGCTGTGGCAGCCAAGCGTGGACAGTGCCGCGGCAAAGGAAGGCTACAGCAGCGCCGCGATGCGACAGCGGGAGCAGGCAGTCTGCGCCTTCCTGGCGGACTGCCAGGTGCTGCCCGACCCCTACACGTATCAGCTCCCGGCGGACGACTGCCTCGTGGCCGACGCGCTGCACGCACCCTACTTGGCCCACACGCCCCCACACTTTGTCCCCCGCCAGGAGGCGCCGGCGGCCTTGTACACGCCCTCCGTTTTCCCCTTTCTGTCCAACGGAACGACACTGTGCCTGCTCGCGCAGCGTCTCAACAACAGGACGTTTGCCTTCCTGTCCAACCCGCGGACCATCAAGGCGTGCACAGCCAATATTCGCAAGGCACTGGAGGCACTGAACCGCCTTGCGCCGTCTGCCTTTCCGCCCCGCATGTTCGATGAGGCCATCCGCGAGATACTAGGCGGCAGTGGCGAGTACATCCTCCAGATCCTCACGCGTGTCACAGACGCGGTTGGGGTCACTAGACCGACGGCGCCATCGCCCAGCGACGCCTCCTCACGACATGAGGAGTGCCGCAGCGCCGGGCCACCGCCGGCGGCGGGCGCCATGCACCCGCTTCCGCGTGAGGTGGCCGCGCTGCAGCAGTGGCTGCGCGACGTGCTGGGCAAGGACTTTGTGTACGCCGCCGAGGATGACACCTTCACTGTGGTGGGGTCGCGAGTGGAGCTGCGGGAGCCGTGCCGCATCTTCTCCGACGGCGTGGTGTTGGCCCACGTTATCCGTGCGCTGGAGCGGCGCCGCTGCCCCGCCCTAGACTGCGTGCAACCGAGCAGCCGTGTCGCCGCGAGGCGGTTCAGCATCAAGAAGTGCTTGCGATTTCTTCAGAACGAAAAGAAGGCGACCTTTCAGTTTCTGATGCTGGACGAGCATCTTCTCAATGGAGATCTTTCAGCCGTTGTACATTTACTGAAAACCATTCGATCTGTTTACAAGACGTGAACGGCAGTCAATACCCACTTTTTGTACTATTTATATTTGATGGCCAATGCACACCAACTGATGGGAGCCGCCGTAGTTATACCTCTACAGGCTTTGATGTGAACCCCGGTACATGTGTGTGTGTGTGCGTACAACTTTCTTGCTCCACTCTCTCTTTGCATCCCGTCGTAGAGTGCCTCACGCTGCTTTTTACGGTTATTGTTCCTACATTTGTTCCTTTCATTTTTCATCATTGAGCGACAGGCGATGCCGCGGACAAGGGCGACATGTACCTTGAAATCCATTTGGGTATTTCCCCATGAATGGAAAGGGCACACTCATCGCGAGCGGTCCTCGTCCTTGCGAGAGGGCGGCCCACCACCTCTGGCCTGAGCGCATGGCGAACGGCGGTGGAGGCGGCATGGAGCAACCGCCCGAAAGCTGGGCTGCAGCAATCTTCCACCCCCCCCCCCGCCTCGCGGGCTGCTGCCGCCGAGGCCCCTTCCCGCGTCAGTGGCTCGATGACTTGAGCGTCTATCGGCAATGGTGGTGCAGCGGGATGGACCTCCCAAGCTAGCCCTGATTGGCACGGATAACGGTGTAGAAGGAGTTCGTCGAGGCAGTACTCCCCTCACGCAGTCTGCAACAGGAACACCGACGAGACGCGAGTACTTTACACAACACCGCGTCGACTGCAAGGGGCTCCGTTATATGGTAAAGAGACGAGTAAACCCTCACCTACATGTTTTTCGGACCTATCCGCTTTCCTTTTTCCGTGTATACATCATTCTCAAAGAAGGTTGAAATGCGTAACGTACTTTGTTTTGCATTTCTTCTCCTTCCCGTTAGCGACCGTCGTGCCTTTGTGCAATAGGCGCATGTTTCTTTCTCCTGTTTTTTTTTCTTCTTCACTAATGCCTCTATCCCCTTCCTCCTCTTTCCTTGTGAATAAGTATATATTAATATACGTTTACATATATATCGCTTTTTTTTTTGATCATTTTTTCGTTCCAACAAGCAAAGCGAAGAGAAAGAAAAAGCACAATGGCGACTAACCCAGATCTTGAGTCGGATATCCCCAATGAGGTGTACACATTTCTGAAGAACCTCAATAGCGCCATAGATAATGAGAACAAGTCGGCGCTGAAAAACCTTTATGAGAACCAGTTTGACTCTCTCACGAAGAGCTACTACATTGTCGGCCCCGGCCAGTTTCGGTCTTGGCCTTCGCTCCGTCTGAATGAGGTCTCTAGTCACCTGGTGAATCCGTTCGCCATTCGCGTCTACGGGTTCCTCTTCTCCAAGCACCTCTTCACGGACCGCATGGTGAAGGCGCAGGATGCGAAGCAGTCGTGGAGCAACTTCGTGGAGCTGTTCAAGTACCTGAGCAGCTACCCGGCGGAGCTGCCCAGCTCCCTCCTGTGGGACTTCTTCGACGAGTTTATCTACCAGATGACGGTGGTGTACCAGAAGCATCCCGCAGAGGCGACGGAGTGGAGTGTGGCCTACACGTTTCGCATGCTCGACGCTGTGATGGAGCGAACGAGCATCCTCAGCACGCTGGCAAGCCCCACCGAGATGGAGGAGCTCACGAAGCAGGACAGCACCAACTTCCTTTCCGGCTTCTTCGCGATCCTCACCAAGGCGAAGCTGCATGTGCTGCTCGGTGACTACTATGCCGCGCTGACGGAGCTGAAGCCGCTCGACATCTACGGCAACGGGCGCCAGGTGCTGCAGCGTGTCGCCCCTGCTAGCATCTCGCTCTTTTACTACGTAGGGTTCTGCTACCTGATGCTGCACCGCTACGAGGACGCGTCGAACTGCTTCAACAGGTGCTCCCGCACGAAGAACCAGAACTCCGGCGCGAAGTTCTCCGAGCGTGTGCAGATGGACGCCGCGTACATGGACGTGTGCGCCCGCGTGCTGGGCGGCCTGCACGTGGCCTACTACTCGACGAACCTGCCGCGCCTCCGCAACGGCACCTTCGAGGATGACAAGGAGTCGCTCAAGTCGGGTGACGAGGAGCGCTTCCGCGAGGTGTTCGACCGCTGCAGCCCCAAGTTCCTCACGGTGGTGGCGCCGTCCTCCGCCGTCAAGGGCACGGAGGGCAAGGAGCTGCAGGCGCGCATGTTCCGCCGCGCGGTGCAGCAGCAGCAGGACATCATCAAGCTCCGCGGCTACTTCGGCGTTTACCAGAATACAAAGATTAGTCTGGTAGAAGCCCTGCTCGAGACGGAGGACGGCTACGCGCCCCTCTTCGCACAGAAGATGCGCGCGCGTCAGCTGGTGCACGATGGCGAGTCCGCGGACCTCATGTCCGGCAAGTACAAGGTAAGCTCGCAGTTCGACTGCATCATCGAGGACGACAATGTCGAGGTCGTGCAGTGCACCAACTTCGGCGGAGCGGAGGTAAAGCTCCTCAAGAAGATTGAGTACATCCAGCGGGAGCAGCGTCAGACGCTGCAGTACCACCGCCAGCGCCAGGAGCAGCTGGAGCGCCGCCAGCGCCAGGAGCAGCAGCAGCAGAAGCGTGGAAACAACAACAACAACAATCGCAACCAAGGTAAAAATAGGCGTCCCAACAATAATAACAACCGTCCACCCAGGACGTACGCGCTGCCGGCGTCCGAGAGCTTGATGAACCGCAACGAGTAGCGGGAATGAGCGGAGAAGTGTGTGTGTGCGTGTGTGCGTGTGGTTTTCTCCTTGGCCAGAGTTGATTTTCTTCTTCAAGGTTTTTTGATTCTATTATATCTTTCAAGATAAGTGCTGCACGTAGCAGGTAGGTCATCCAATTCTAGCCTTATCAGTTTTTTTTTTTACTCCTTTTTTTTTAAAAAAATATAATAAATTAATATTAATAATATAACTGAAATATAAATGAAAAAAAAAATGTACCACGGAAATGACAGCGAACGCTGCCTGTGGATAGACAGAAGGAAAATAGCAGTGGGAAAAGAGGTATTTTTTCATTTTGCTTATTGAGATTTGTCCGTTGGGATTTTTTATACTTCCCCGTGTTTCTGCGATCTTTCTCTCTCTTTTACCCTTTTCTTCTCTCTAAAAAGAAACAAACAAAGAAATTATGTTCGTCGATAGCGATGATGACATGCCTGAGGTGCCTACCACTGACGAGGTCCCTAGCTCCTTTGCAGAAAAGCAAGCCAGACATTTCGACGAGCTGCGCAGTCAGCTGGACGAGATGAAGAGCCAACCTAGACGCTCCATCCCGGAGACATCGCCTGCTTCGGACTCGGAGGGCGAGGCGGGGAACGACGCCACGGACCTGTTCGTGTCGGAGGAGGAGGAGGTGCAGCTTGAGCTGCGGCGCCTCGTGCCGCATCTCTCGGAGGACTTCCAGTGCTCCTTCAGGGACGCCGTCCTCATCCTGAGCTCCATCCACTGTGGAGGAAACGGCGAGCAGAGCGATACACTCGCGAGCAGGCTGCATCAGCTGGACGCGGAGAGGCGGTCGCTGGAGCGGCGCGTGCACGTCAAGACGAACGAGGTGGAGAGCCTGAAAGACGACGTCGCCCAGGCACGTGGCAAGGTCGAGGCGATCCAGCTGGACGCGCGGCGCTCCACCCAGCAGCTGGCGCAGCGCCGCGAGGAACTGCGCAAGCAGCTGCTGCTGGAAGAAGGCCGAACGCAGAAGCTGCAGTTCCGTGTGAAGCAGCTCGAGCTGGAGAACAACCAGCTAAAGGACCGCATACGCGGCCACCGGTTGTAAACTATTTGTGAGAGTCCTTCTTTTTTTTCCTTCTCTGCCCGCTTCGTCCACTTGAGGTATCTATATGTGTGTGCGCGTGCGTATGACACAATGCTCAAGTAAGTGGACCATTTTTTCTTCGTTCTTCTTTTCCTTTCTTTACTAGATTGATAGGCGAGTTCTGCTACGCTACCTTCTCATTCTTTCACCCCTTTCCTCTCTTTTCCTTTTTTCTTCGCGTTGGTACCGTACGTGTGCACGCATACGGGTAGTTTTATTTTCAACATTTCGAAAATTTTCTCCAAAAACCGATTTCTCATGGGCGTTACCCGGACGGTCAAGAAGCAGGGTAACGGGACGGTGCCCAAGGCCGGCGATAAGATCACCGTGCACTGCACGGGGTTCCTTGCTGACGGCAAGAAAAAATTTTGGTCTACACATGATGACAATAAGCCGTTCTCTTTCAACGTGGGCCTGGGTCAGGTCATTAAGGGCTGGGACGAGGGCATGCTGCAGATGTCTGTGGGTGAGACGGCAGAGCTCTTGATGACAGGCGACTACGCGTACGGGCCACGCGGCTTTCCGGCGTGGGGAATCCCACCGAACGCGTCCTTGCTGTTCGAGATTGAGATGCTGAAGATCAATTAAAGAACTCAGCTGGCCTCACTCCTCTATACATTTTTTTTTTTTGCGGAGTTCTATCTCGCTCATATGTCCCATCGCAATACGGATGTCCAGCATACAGTTAGCTCTGGTTCATTATAGTTTCCGTATGATTCTATGTGGTTGCATCCATCTTGTAACAGCGAAAGATTTTGATCTTCAAATACTTCTTGTGGTACTCTTCCTTCGTTCTCTTTTCTCTCTCTTTGTGTCTACAATTGGCCCTTGCTGCTCACTATACAGTTTTTTTTTCTTTTCAATTTGCCACTTTTGCACATTAAAGACATACAAGTCGGATCGCAGCGTCTTCCCTCTGTAAGCCATGTCCATTGAGTTCTCCATTATCGTCCCTACCTACAAGGAATGTGGTAATATCAAACCTCTCACGGAGCGGGTGTTTGCCGCACTGGAGAAGAGTAAACTGAAGGACAAAACGGAGCTGTTGTTTGTAGATGATAACTCTCGAGATGGGTCTGTGGAGGCGGTGCAGGCACTGAAGGGCGCCGGCTACCGGGTGGATATGGCCGTCCGCACGACGGACCGGGGGCTGAGCAGCGCCGTCATCCACGGCCTTCGCAACGCGAAGGGGCGGTATCTCCTCGTCATGGACGCGGACCTGCAGCATCCACCGGAGGCTGTTCCGCGCCTGCTGGAGGCGCTGCAGAAGAAGGGCGTCGAGTTTGTCTGTGGCACTCGCTACGGCGAGGGCGTCGAGATGGACAAGAACTGGCCCCTGCACCGTCGCGTCATTTCCTGGGGCGCCCGCATGCTGGCGCGGCCGCTGAACTCGCTCTCGGATCCTATGTCTGGGTTCTTCGGTCTGCGTCAAAACGTTTTTGAGCGGGGCCTCAAGCATATCAACCCGATTGGCTACAAAATTGCACTGGAGCTGTTCGTCAAGTGTGACATTCACAAGTTCGAGGAGGTCGGCTTCAACTTCGCGACACGGACGTACGGCGAATCGAAGCTTACCGGTGCCGTCATTGTGAACTACCTTCAACACCTGCGCACCTTGTACTACTACAAGATGGGCGTCGCGTTTTACATTCTACTCGTGGCTATATTGCTCACCGCACTCGAAGTGCTCATTACTATCTACGCCGTCATTTCTTAAGGCTTGTGGCTGCAAGTCTTTCTGAAAGGGCAACACAAACAGAGGGAGAGAAAGAGAGAGAGAGAAGAATAGATAGCAATAGTGTATGTGCGGCACTTTTCCGTCAGTGACTCTTGTCTTTCAGTTGCATTTTTCAGCCCCTTTCGTCCGTTTGTGCATATCATGTGATCAATCGTGGAAATGTATCGATTACAAGAGTATACATGCCTTTTTTTTTCTTTTTTTTTCTTCTCTCTCTCTCTCTCCATGCGTATGCCATTGCATTAACAAATACACAAACAGTATCAATTGTTGCATTTGGGAGACACCTCTGCCTCCCCCCTCGTACACATATTGGCTCTGCTTCTGTTATTTTGGTATTCTCTTGTTTGGTTACCTCATTTCCTCCCCTATTCATGTTTTATCGTGTTCTTTTTTTTTTGTCTTCCTGGAAGTAAGTCTATCCGGGTGAGCAGTTAGCAAGCAATTGGAAATCTGACGCTCACATACATACACATCTATCTATTGAGAGAGATCAATAGTTTCCTTTCCACTTCCAGTTTTTTTTTTTCGCTTTTCGTCCTTTTCTCTCGATGAGTGCCTCTTCCAGTTGCAAAGCGATTGTCTTGTGCAATAAACAATTGGAAACTTCTTTTCAAAAATTCATAGAAGCCACTACGCGTGAATGCTCTCTGGTGGGGGTGGAGCACGGCCCTCTGCTGCACGCCGCACTGCGCCACGCGAGTACCCAGTTCGGCCTGAAAGAGACCAGTTGCGTTTTGAATTTGTGCTGTGGCGTTGACACCGAGGCGTCTGGCGTAAGCGCGGCCACGGTCGCCTCCTTCCTGTCTCACATGGGTATTCCTTTTTCCGGATGCGACGCGACAACGCTGTGCTATCCTCTGGATGTCCTCTTCATGATGGTTTCGTATGCCGGCATCCTCCTCCCCCGCTTTCAAATCATTACGTCCAGCGAGGACGTCGAAGCCATGGCGTCAAAGGTAACCGCTCCCATTCGCATACAAGCAGTGACCCCTTTTATGGGCTACAGTGGCTGTGTCGTCACGGACCCGTCGGAGGTGGCCCGGGCGGTGGAGCAGAGCATCGGGACGGTAGGAAAGCTCCTGGTCAGCGAGTCGCGGTGCGGCGCGGGAAGGCGCGAAGCGTCCGTCTTAGCGACCGCGGAATGTCCTTACCCTTTGGAGGGTAGCATCGTGGGAGAGGACGCGGCGCTGCTGCAGGCGTGCTTGGATGCCAGCACCTCTTTTGTGAAACATGTGCTCTACGGCAAAGGCTATGCGCTTTTGCAGTTTGTGGAAGATGAGCCGGGGGTCCTAGTACTGGACCACTTTGTTCTCAATCCCGACCTATCGCAGCTGGTGCCGAAGGTGCCCCATCTACCGGAGTTGCTCCTCAAGGACGCTCTCGTGTCCGCGAGGGCGCCCTGCTTCTGCGTTGCCCTTCACAGTGACTCTCGCAAGGGCTACCACCTCTGTGCTGCCCATACTATTAAGAAGGACGATATCGTTTTTGACGATGAGTGCCGCAGCTTTGCTGTTGTCACAAAGCCGTATGTGGACAAGAATTGGGACGTAGACATGAAAAAGACGTTCTCAGAGTATGCGTGGCCACTGGACTCCGAGGGTCACTTGTACGCTATATGGGAGAAGGACCCCAGGCGCTGGCGTCCGATCAATCACTCGTGCGACCCTAACTGCATCTTCGACTCCCCCTACTCGCTGAACGTTATTGCCTCTCGAGATATCGCGCGAGGGGAAGACTTGAGCATGGACTACGCGACTTTCTGTGACGTGACCATGAAACCGTTCGAGTGCCTCTGTGGAGCACCCACCTGCCGCGGCACCATCCGGCCCAATGACGGAGCCATTCGACAGTACGGGACACACTCTTGGATACGCCAGAAGGGTAACAGCGAGACGAAGGAACTACTGCAATCCTAACCAAATCTGAATACGTCGATTTCGTACGCTACTGATCCCCTTCTTTACCTTTTATTATTATTACTACTATTATAGTTTTTGGTCCATATTATTCTCTACTTGTTGTGTACATTAATGCGCACAGCACTACCTCCTGTCTCTTCTTTTCCTGACTTGTATTTCGCTCTTCCTCTCTCTCTATTTGTTTCTTTCCCCTGTTTCACGTTTTGTATCTTTCTTCCAGTTTTCTTTTTCCCTTCTAGATATGCCCCGTTGGTGGAGCTCGCTTCGCAATTCAGCGTTTAAAGACGTACCCTTTGTTCTGTTGGGTGTGTTTATTGGATGGAACTGTGACGTGGTCTGCGGTGTAAAGGGTGTGTCTATGGAGCCCACTTTGACACCAGGCGAATACATCTGTTTTATTCCCCACTCTCTCCTGTTTCTGAAACCATGGATGGGACTTCCTTTAGTAAAAGTGGGGGATGTTGTCGTTGTTAAAATATCGAAGACTCTCTCTGTGTGTAAACGGGTGACCCGCATCACCAGTAATGCAGAGGCTGCACACCTGTGGGGAAAAGAGTACTTTGAGAACATCAGCTCATTCGACTATGCCCAACCCGCGGGACCTAGAGCATCCGACGAGGCCACGGGGTACTCGGAGAGTTCCTACTACGATCGTCTCGGCGCCCTGTCCACTCGCTCCACCGACTGGGATGAATGCATTTCTCGCTTCCCACGATCTTCACATTTTCTTTGGCTGGAAGGGGACAACGCCCCGCACAGCCACGACTCTCGTGCGTGCGGCGCCGTTCCTGCCGAATGCCTTCGCGGACTGGTCCTTGCCACAGTGTGGCCGCACTTCCGTGTGGTACAATAATGTCACAACCACGCGTTCCTCTCCACATCAAGGAGGATACTTACATTGCTCACATATACTCTTTTATTCACTTACCAGTGTTTTGTAGTAACGTAGCAACGCTCATGACAATAGAACTCTTCTTTGCTTTGCACCATCACTGACAGCTGCTACTCATTTTTACAATGTGTCCTTCCAAAAAAAAAAATGAGGCTCCTTCTCTTCCACTGCTACAACCTTTTTTTGTCATTTTCTTTTTTTTTCTTCCTTGCGCGACGAACGAACCAAACAGTTAATAACGCTTTCTTTTTGCTTTCCCCAAGATGGTTAACTTCACCGTTGATGAGCTCCGCGGTCTGATGGACGACTCGGAACAGATCCGTAACATGTCCGTCATTGCCCACGTCGATCACGGCAAGTCCACCCTGTCTGACTCTCTTGTCGGCGCCGCCGGTATTATTAAGATGGAGGAGGCGGGTGACAAGCGCCTGATGGATACGCGCGCGGATGAGATTGCCCGCGGTATCACGATCAAGTCGACCGCCATTTCCCTGCACTACCACGTGCCCAAGGAGATGATCAAGGAGCTGGATGACGACAAGCGCGGGTTTCTGATCAACCTGATCGACTCCCCCGGGCACGTTGACTTCAGCTCCGA
>AUXH01000425.1:0-16907 GCA_000482145.1 Strigomonas culicis | reverse complement strand
CACGCTCGGCCCTGAAGCCTTCGGGTGCGGACGCGTACCTCAGGGCGATTGCTTCCCGGATTTGGCCTCCTTCAAGGAGCGTTGACCCACCGAGTTGGTGTCCTCATCACTCATGTAAGAAAGGTCCATCGTTGAATCAGTCGCTGTAGGTCTTAACGTGTCGAGACACAACAAAAAACAGAAACACAAAAAACAAAAAAGAAAGAAATTACGAAAAATGAAAAAACTCCTTCAGCTTTACCCTTCAAGCCGTTAAGGAAAAGAGGTAGGGTGATGAAAAGGTGCACATGGATCATTCATTTCAACTATTACAGGCTAATTGATAAATGACATAATAATTAAGATCTCCTGGTTCCCCGATGAACTTAACTCTGGTATGGTGAATTGAGCGAGTAGCAGTGTTAGGCAAAACATTTGTTCCTCTCTAAACCATACTTAACCGCGCCCTCACCCGACGCAACCACCCTCCCTCCGGCACTAACTGTTCCGCTTCGCGGAAGTCAACACGCACTTTGAACAATTGTCAACCTGGCACACCTTCTCCGTGCATGTTTTGCCGTCCGCGTCCAGCTTGTAGTTCGCGCTGCAGTTCTGGCGCACGCTGTCCTCCTCCGTCACGCACGTGTCGCAATTAGCCGCATTGCACGCCATTGCCACGCAGGTCATATTGTCGCTTCCACGCTTGTAGTTGCCCTCACAGGTATCACACTCCTCTTCCGTATCATATACACATTTCGCGCAATTTGCGGCAAGGCACACCTTCTCTGTGCAGGAAATGGTGTCGCTGTCGAGTTTGTACCCAGGCGCGCACACCGAGCAGCTGGTTTCAGAGTTGAATACGCAAGAGGAACAGTTGGTGGCATAGCAATCCTTAGGCACACACGCCGTCCGGTTGAGCTTGTACCCAGCGTCGCACACAACACACTCCTCTGATGTCATGTCCATGCACGTCGTGCAATGGGCCACGTTGCACACCTCCTCCACACCAGCTGCGTTGTAGTTCACGTAGTAGAGGACGGGGTCCATGGTCGGCGAGCAGTAGGGGCCGTAGGTACCAGTGTTGCAGTTGCACTTGGCACGTTCCCACGTGGTCAAATTCTCCCATGACGCATTGGAATACCCCGAACGCACGCAGAACACAGAGGCGGCGTCTCCAACACTCTCAACGTAAACAGCATCTCCCGTCGTGTCTTCCACGGTGCCGTAATCGCTAACGAAGCTGTACGTGTTTATGTAATTACTCTTGAGATCTGAGATGGATGTCATGAGCGTGCCATTCAAGGTGATGTTACCTGCCCAGATGGCATATGGGGTTGAGGAGAGTATTGGAACAGCAGTTGTGTTCCCCATAGAAACAACATTAATGTGCATGAAAGAGTAGTAAGTCGATTTATGAGCAGTTGGTAGAGCAGATCCAGTGCCCACAAACGTGCTGTCCACCGTAATGCCGTAAAATATCGCATTTCCTACTCCGGAAAACTCGACAGCGTTCGCTGCAGCTGAGTACAAAAAGGGCTGACCGCCCACTGATGTGCAGTTGGCTATGCGAAGGACACCGGTGTTGGACCCACTGAGGAAGCGTACAGTGTGTTCGCTTCGAAGAAACTCACCTGTGCAGTTGATGCACGTGGCCACATCAATGGCGAAGATTCCTTGATGCACGTCTATGCAGTACGTTGCGCTGCAAATCGGCAAGACTTGATGAAACATGTGTGCTGCGTAAGTGGCGTGAGTGTTGATCATGTGTATGGAACTGTAGACCTCAAAGTACTGCCGGACCGATCCACCCGTCAACAGCACATCGCCACCAGTACCGTCCGCGTTCCACGTCGCTGTCGTTTCCATAATGTACAGCACGACGTAGTACTGGGGCACAAGGCCTCGGATATCATACAAGGGAGTCGTGCCTTGCATCGCTGCCGTCGTGTGCGAAATCATCAAGACAGAGTACCACGGGTAGTAGCCAGTGAAAGCGATTGTAGCGTTCTTGACGGTTGTCTGTGCCATGGTCACGTTGAATGTAGGAATGGTGTTTTTCGAGACAGCACTGGTGAACGCTGTAAACGCGATGCCGTCCCCTTGAACAGTGCACTCTGTGATGTAGTTCAGCGACGTGCTCGATGTTTCCGTCATGCTGCTCACGTTGTACACGGAGCCGTCGATAACGCCATTCGCCACGTTGAAACTGCCGGTGATGGGGATCACCGTTTGCGCAGCGTGGGAGGTGTTCAAAAGAGAAATGCAAAGAAGCAGTAGAGAGAGTGTCGTAACAGGCATGGCAACGCTGGCGGAATTTGCCTTCATGCTAGAGGCTGTGGATACTCTGAGGCACTTACAAACGACGGAGAAGGAAAGAAACAATGAAAAATACGAAAGCAAATATATAAAAGGGAAAAAAGGACTGAACAGAAAGGGGGGAGGAAAAAGGCAGGATATCATAGCAAGTCGCATATGTGAGAGTCTTCCATTTATTATTATCTGCACCATTATACACTTACATGATTCAACTACACGTAGTGCAAATAAATAGTATACGTGTCTTTAAATAAAAAAAGAATGAACGTGATAGTGAAGCAGTAGAAAGTACAGAAAAGGTAAAGACACATTTCAGTTGAGTCGTGCGCGGTGTACAAAGAAAGATATCTCACACATATACGTATAAACACAGAGATTAATATACATTCATCATTCATTACTCGCTTCCTTCACATTGTTTAAGGAAAGAAAGAAAACATTATTTTACTTTTATTCAGCTTGTATTTGTATGTCTTGTTTGATTCTGTCTTTGTTCTGGGAACGAAATGGAATCAAGAACAGTGAGATTCTAAAAAAAAAAGAAAATGGAAAGCAAAAAAAGAAGAGAAAGAATGATGATAACAGGTATATACAAAGGGTTGGTACACATGCAGGCAGAACAATGTACATCATGTCACAACAACTACCAGAGATCCTGGGTTGCATGAACGCAAAATTGTGAAAAGGAAAGAAAAAAATGCCGGATGTGCTAAAGATTTATATATTATGCGACAACAAGAAAGCAAGATGCAACGGAGGAAACGACGAACTGAGAAAAAACGAACACGCACACCCAAGAGCAGCACCACCACAGCTTCGAGAAGAATCACAAAATGAGAAGTGTTAGCGCAGCTAGTTGTACACGCGTTTCTCTCGCCCGAGTGGCCCAACAAACGAGTGATGACGGAACGGTCTCCCTCGGGCTGGCGCCGGGCCTCTAAGCCGACACCCCGCCCCCCCGGGCGAACGGGGGACGCCCACGCGACCGCGCCCACGGGGCCCCACCGCGGCACCAGCGCCCGCCACACCCCGACGAAGGGCGCCTCGCGCACAAGCGGCCCCCACGCCACACCGCCTGCCGCCAAAGCCACCCACCGGGCCCCCCACGCCACAAAACCCGGCCTCGCGACCACCACAAGCGGAGACACCGACGCCCCCATCGACGACACCATCCACACAGCCAATGGGCGCCATCGCATTCAGCCGCGCCCAAAAGCCCTCCTAAACAAACAAGAACCGATGGGAACGGGGGTGGGCCCCGCGCGGCGCCCGCCCCGGCCCCCCCTCCCCACGGCGCCAGTTTGCTAACCACCCATGGAGACCCCAAAAAGAAGACGCACCTCCAGCCCACGCCAAGGCCCAAAAAAACAGCAAAAAAGAGCGAACCCCCCCCCTTGCCCGGGAGGGCGCGCGGCCGCGGCAGGCCCCGCCGGGCGAGCCACGGCGAATTCGAGCGACGGGCGAGGGCGCTTTTTTGATCGCGGCAGCGAAAAAGGCCCACGGCGGACATGGAATAGCAAGGGTTCGCCGAAAGCAAAGCATCGATGCCCCCAACGCGAGCGCCGCCTTACACTTTGGCTGCAAGGTTCTGGAAAACGCTGCGCAAATCGTGACAGCGGGGCCCGGCGCCGCGGGCGGCTTTCACGCACGCCGGGGCGCCCGCCCCAACGCCCACGCCACAGCAGCCAGGGCACTGGAATAACGGAAGAAATCGGGATTCGAGACAACCCCGACGGCGAGCTTTCGGTTTGTATACTATCCTTGGTTTATCTCACGTCCGATCTCTTTTTTTTCTCTTCCTCCTCCTCACTTTCTCATCTTTTACTCGCGAAAGCGAAATCCAATGGTTTCTTTTATTATTTTTAGCTTATTAAATGGCTCACACTTGGTGTCAGAACTAGAACAGGGCGAGACAGCACCAGCGCTGTGGAATTTCAAGGAAGGCTTGGCGGTGTTTGCAAACGCAACATACTTGCAGTGGAGCGACATTTTGGACGCTCCGGATGAAGACGACAACGTTGTAGCAGATGCCTATTTTGATTATAGTCAAAAAGGAGGAGACGATGTTAGTGTGTATTTTTCTGCTTCTGTAGATAAGGTAGCAGTTATCTTCGCAAGCTTGAAGCGAAGTATTTTCACTATAGTAGCGCCACAGCTACTTACACAATATGCTCAAACGACCGGCAAAATCAAAGGCAAAAGGCTATTTAACTCAGCTCTGCGGTATTCGATTGACGAGAGTATTCGTAGAATTAATAACCCCTTACTTGTCCAACTCGCACTTTTGTCTTACAATAAAAAGAACAGTAAATTAGAAGAATTGTGCACGAACTCCTTGGATGTAGATCTGAAGGGTTTCGCTGACTTGGCTCACCTAATGGGCATGCATAACATGCGCTATTTGCAGCGCAAAGAAGGTACCGTGTTTGTGGACCATCCAGGGAAGTGTCTGATTATCGCTGTTTTTCAACCTTGTGCTCCAGATGTATCTGACTACTTGCATCGCTTTCTTACAGATTCCCTGCAGTGTATCGTATCTGCATCATGAAAAGGATGTATTTGTATGTGCAATATATATATATATATATATATATATATATATATATATATGTATATCCGTATTTTGTCCTGCTGCTGACGTCGGCNTAAAAAAAAATCACGCCATCATCATCGTGATGCTGACTAATTCTCTTTTCTTGTGTGTGGGTGTCAAATTATGTTTTTCATTTCGCCTCGCCTTTTCTTTGTGGTGTGATCATGATTATTATTATTCTCAGAAGGAAGAGAGTCGATATTTTTTAAGAGAAAAAAGCATCTCGTTATGTCGAGTAATGGCTGCCTTCTGGAAGCTCACATTAGTGGCACCTGCATGTCTTATTTCGTCAGTGCTGCCTATGCTGCGGAGCCCTCCCGGAAATACTTGTTTGACCTCTACGGGCATTTTGATATGCGATCCGTTGTAACAGACATTTCGGAAGGAACTGATATTAAAGAAGTGATTATAATATGTGCCTCTCCACAAACGCATGAGCCTCCCTCCATTGCCAATGTCACTCATATTGGTTACATGAGTATAAGCAAATCTCC
Organism: Strigomonas culicis; assembly: GCA_000482145.1. Lineage (NCBI taxonomy): Eukaryota > Euglenozoa > Kinetoplastea > Trypanosomatida > Trypanosomatidae > Strigomonas > Strigomonas culicis. The sequence goes on along the minus strand of AUXH01000425.1, from coordinate 11,525 downwards.
CGTCCACAAGCTGTCGTATCAGGACACGTTGCTCATCAAGAAGAATTCGGAGGATCCTCAGTCAAAGATACTCTTTTTGCTAACGGTGGAAACCACAACACCGAAATCCACATCGACCGCCAAGTTAGACTTTACAGTGTTCCAGGCGGGTGCGACGGAGTACTCAGGGCCCCGTCCAGTTCCCCTGAAAATAGACAACTTTGTGGACTCCCTACAGGGCTTTACAAAACTTGCCGATATGTTTCGACGGAATCCATCCGTCCTTTTTGAGAAGAAAAAATCCAAACAGGCAGATGAAAAACCTTCTTCGTTTGACACAGCCGTAACCCAGTTAGACAATCGCTTCAATGAGAAGCTAGCGCTGATTAGTAGAATAATTGAACTTAAACTCTTGCTGGAGCAGTATTAACATGCAAGTCACTGGTAGTTATTCTCAAAAGTGTTTTTTTATGTTTGAATCTGTATGAGTTTGCTTATGGTGGTCTTTCCTTTTTTTTTTGATTATTGTTCAGATGGTTTTGCTCTTTTTTTTTTTTCACATATGCTTTTGAAATCCAAGAATGATAATAACAATAGAATAAGCGTGTGTTTTTTTTTTTTTACTTGTGCCTGTAAATTGATGATATAATTGTAACGAACACTATCACGTCTGTCTCCAACATGTTCTCAATTAATCATTCAAAAGAAACATCATTATTTTTCAACTAGCTCTTTAAGCGATGGAAGTTGCAGCTCCACTGTTGGATTTGAAAAGGGAGCAAAAGATTGACTGTGTGATAAAAAGCAACAGGGCGAATAATACTGGGGCATCCTCCGTAGACACCAGGTACACGAAGGTTTGCTCTGGGGCCGATGGGCATTTCTGCATATTTGATCACACGCAGATTGTGCTATGCGAATTGTTGGAAGAGAAGATTCATCTGCGTGCGATTTGCTTCTTCCGATTACGTGACGGTACAGTAACGTTCAGCACCATACTCGCTCGCTCTCTGTTTGACTTTGCGCACAGTGATAGCTACGCCGTGGCTCAGCCATCGATGAATAAAGAGATCTTTATTTCTTCTGAGTGCTACATTCAAGATGTCTGCTTTTTAGATGACAAACATATTGTTGTGGGAACGGCTGTGGGTCATTTTGCGGTGCTGCAATTCGCAGAGGATAGAAGCTTTAGAGCTGCTGTGCTCTTTCACACTATTTCTCCCCCTCACCCGGTGCTTTGGGCAAGTTGCTGCAGTAAGGGTGGAGTCAAAAAAGTGTTCGTCTGTTTTACCGAGTCGGCTGTCAGTGTAGCAGAGCTTCAACCCGACGCTGTGCGAAAAAACGACTTTGTAGACATCCCTGACAGAGGACAAGTTGCATCCACCTGTCTGTTAGATACGGGAAAAGAGGACAGTATTTTGATTGTAGATACGATGCTGGACAGCAGATCACTCCGTTTGCAAAGTCTTTCCACAGCTGATGGCGGAATTGTATTGCTGAGCAAGGTCACGCTTTCCGATTTACCGCTCGATGAAGCCAGTATGTTCCAAGATGCACCGGAAACGTATGCGTGTAACGCAGGGGACAGATATATTTTAGTAACGCTATACGGTGACTGCTTTGTTTTTTGCAGCACCACGTATTCCTCTGCAGCTGGTGCTACAACTGTTGCTGCTACTGCATCAAATAAAAATGTGCTTATCAGCAGTGTGCTACGAAACGATCTGGCGCTACCCTTCTCCTCGGGCTGTTGGCAGAAAACAGATTGTACGGAGGAAAACACGTGTACGTTTTACGTGTTTCGCGCAGATTGCACCTGTTTTGCCTATAGTGTTCGTCTCGACACTCTTAGCCGGTCCATCGTGGAAATCACGATGGACAAGCAGGTGCACCTTCAGTTCTACCTGGGTACCTTTATCCATGGCGCCGAAATAATTCTTGTGGTGAAGAACTGTGATGCCCTGCTGAACGGCATGGAGAACTCCGTCCAAGCCACGCGTATACCTGGAGACCCATTCATGCCAGAGTTTGTGGGGGATGTGGAGCGAAGGTCGACCATACTACACTTGGAATCCGTTAATGTGCGCGGAAGAAATCACTTTCTCTGTGTTTGCAACTCGGGTGAATGCTTCATCCTACCTTATGACAATCAAGAGAAGACAGAGAAGGAGCTCCTCGCAACTGAAGAAAGCCCTTACGAGATCACGAGCTGTCTTGCTGTGGACAAGGACGGCAAGGTAGAGTGCATCCTTGGATACTTTGACGGCAAGATTAAGGTTTTCACTGATCAGCGGCTGTGTGTGTTGCTTCGAATGGTACACTGCGGTGCTGTGGATAAGCTGCTTTCCGTCTCCCATATTGACAAAATGTACGATGTTTTCTTTGTCAGTGTGTGCAGTGAGGTTGGCACGCTTTGCTTTCATCGCAACGAGGACATTAAGGTCTCTCGCATTGTGGCTTCGCCATCCGGGCCGCTTACCGCCGTCTTTTTGGACAACCGTGGGGAGTACCTGTACGTCTTTTCCAACCAGATTTGCAATATTTGGCACCTATCGACGTGTCGACTGGAACGTACTATATTTTGCCCGAGCGGCCAGATACCGAACTTTGAGGCAGAGAACATTCTGTCGACGCGTCGCTCATCCTTAACAATCATCAAGACAAGCTTTGCCGGCGATGCCTACTATTCCATTAAGGTGGATGTTGACAAGCTCATTCACGAGCTCATGACAAAGAATTTTGCCTCTGACGACTTTAAAGACTCTCTGTTTCTACTCTGTCAGCTAGACAGTATTACAGATTTACATTCGTCGCTGCAAGGGACGTGCCTCCGGACAGCGTTGACAAGCTTATCGCTTGGCGTCACCAGCAAGCCGAACCATCTGATGCTCTTGACCGCCATGGCGCTGGTTTCCGCGTTTGTCGAATGTACGGCTGATGGTATTTCCGCAAATGCTGCCTTGAAACTGTGGAGCAAGCTCATTGAGAATCTGGCAGAGATGGACCACTTGGAGAAGACCATCTGTTCTTACTTCTTCATCTTTTTTGTGGACGCCACATCGATAACGGCGCTGGCACGCTCGGGCCTCGTGCGGCTCATCGCCAAGTCCAATGCGTCCCAGATGATGCATACGCTGCTGGCGGTCGACGGCAGCGGCGACCGTGTTGCTGCCGCTGCTGGTCAGGAGGCGAGTAGTATCGTGCGGTCTCTCACCACTTGCGCTGGGCAGAAGCTCATGACGCAAAGTGCCGTTGCGTTGTCATTGATCATAGCGGGGGCCGCACCGGTCAGCATTTGGGAGCGTCCGCAGTCCGAAATCAGTATGCTGGAAGAAGCGTTTAATCGCTCGGTCGATGTGATTATCGATGAACTGAAAACCAAGTCCTTATGTAAGTGGAACCGAGCGCTACTGGTGGGTTTGGTGGAATGCGAGAAGCTACATAATCAGTGTGACAAGTGGGAAACGCTGATTAGCATGTTGCTAAAGAACACACTTGACGAAAGGGAAAAAGACGTGAAATCGCAGTGTAACGCGGCTCTCGAGCATTTTGCAGCCGCTAATTTTAGCAAGTTTCTGGACAAGTACTTTAAGCCCTACTATCTCCATGAGCACGCGATGCGCCCCAACCTGATCATATTCCTGGCACGCTTCGTACGTCATTTTGGAGCAGAAGCATACGGGTGTTTTCCCTCTATTGTAGACGTTATCATGGAGGCCCTTGACCCACACACAACAGACAAGGTGGCAAAGGAGACTTGTTTTGCCGCCGTCACGCAATTGGTCAAGGTTTCGGTATCTTACCTTCCCAACGTTTCCTTCCAGCAACAACTGCAGCATCTCGCAGTGGGCCAGAAGGACGGAAACGTAAAAGTTTATAACCTCAAGACGTCTGGCGTGGTGGACACTTTCCAAGCCCATCCTGGTCCTATTATCTGTGTATCCTTTAGTAGTAACACGCAGTCACTGGACATCGCCACGGTGTCCGAGAGCGCGGATACAATCCGCATCTGGCGTGCGCCACAGCAAACGAGCTCCATCGTTAGTTTTTTCGGTCGTGCGGCGGTACGATTTAATATGGTTGCGTCGATTGCGCTGCCAAAAGTAGTTATCTCCGAAGATGAAAGGAGCACCTTGTTTCGTTTGTGGGACATCAAGTGGTTGTCGCCGCAGTGCATTCAATTCTCGTCGCCGTGGCACCAAAAGACGCAACACAGTTTCAAGAGTTGATACGTGTGTAAAAGGTTCATACAAAAGGAAAAAAGATGTATACATGTATATATGCTTACAATTGTGTTGTGCAAGTACCTGTATATTAGCATAATGTAACCACAAAGTCTACTTGTGTGGGCATTGTCGTCATCTTCTCTGTTTTTTTCCTTTCTCCCTTTTTTTCCTTTTTTCGGCTCATAGAATCCTTACTCCGCTAACGAAAGCATGTTGCAAAATGCCCCAGCAGACCCCAAGGAGCAAGAAGAGGAAACCCCTCTTTTGGCACGCCTGGTCAACCATCTGCTGACACCTGGGTCTTCACTAACACCCCTGATGTGGGCCATCTTCAACGTAATCATGTTTGGCCTATTTATGGTTTGGTGCAGCTTTGTCTATTCGGTGCCTCATAACATTCACGTGTGGATTTTTGGTGTGCTTGGCCTTGGGCTTGCTTTGTCGACAAACTGGCTGATGTACATCCTGTTCACTTCCGGACTAGATTTCGCCTCTCTGCAGGAAAAGGAAAGGGAGGAAAGGGAAAAGAAAGAGCAGGAACAGGTTGCACAAGAGAAGAAAAACGAGTAACAGGGGTCTGGCGGCATTCCACTTACTGTGTGGCGAGCACCCATCATAATGATCAACAATAATACATGCAAGTTTTCACCTCTGTCAACATAACTTTTTTTGTGTGTGAGTGTGGGTGTGATCTTTTTTATGTGCTTCTGTGATAAGCTGTCATATTATCGTTCTTTTCGGTTAGTTGTGGGCACTTTTTGTTCTTTCCTCATCTCTTCTTCCTTCTCATGTCCTTAGTTAAGAAAGGAAAAGGAAGCTTCTACATCAAACATGTTCACCTCTTTTCCTTGGAGACTCTGCACTTATTATACTCCGCAAAGGATCAACTTGAGTGGACACCTAATGGCGCTCTCTAGTCCGTCACGTTTCCTGTCTACAAGTTCCTCAGAAGTGGGGACTCTTGCTACTGAGCTGTACAATCCCAAACGAAAAGAGTATGAAAAGGTTCAGCAGGCTCTTTTGCATGAGCGACCGGGCTTGTTTATCCCACTACAGTCTGTGCTTCCACGTTGTGATCTTGACGACGCCGAGGTAGTGGAGCACTTGCTTTCCCATGAGGGCCAAATAGATGTCAAAATCGGAATAAGCATTAAGCCCAAAAGACTCCCTAGGGCTGCCATTCTTTTTGTAGATGGGGATGAGCTTTCGGCGAAGACAGTAGATGAGATCTGCACAGAGCTGAACCTCATAAAAGAGGAATGCACTGTCACCATTGTGCGTCAGCCACACTCCGTGCCTCTCTCGGAGCATGACATTGTGGCACCCTCCGGAGTTCCCTCTTTTCTCTTCATTGAAAAAAAGGCGCGAGAACTCTTTGTGCGGTCACCAAGTATCCTCAAGGATGTTATCTACATCTGTTCCGCCAAACAAATGGATACGTATCGACGGGTGGCTCTGCTGAATTGCTTCCAGGATGCAGATACTTATCTTTGCTGCCCCAGTCGAATGGAGGTGGCACAAAAACGAAAGGTTATCCCTTTTTAATGATCACAATAACGTGGGTATTGCTGCATGTTCACAACAGAACAGAAGAAAAAAAATGAGAAAGACAGTAATGCATTCACAGCAATTAGCGTTCAACTCTTCTTTTATATGTCATATGTGCTGTAAATGCATATAGTATACCACTTCTCTATCTATCTATATCTTCGTCTCTTTCTTCTGCTTTCCTGTTCCGTGAAGTGTCAAAGATCGAACGAACACACACACACACATACACGTTCGTTAATTAATTTCTCTAATCATTCACAGAAGAAGCAATATATAAACGTACTGCAAGATATTCCCGTTGATTGGAATGCGTCTGTTTAAAACAGTGACGGATGTAGCCGCGCGCTCTAGTCGCTTTGGTGGTCGTAGACTGTATGGCAGCGTGACGAGGCGCACGGCGCTAGCCCGATGGAACGCGGTAACAATAGAAGGCAAAGAAAAGGAAAAGAGCGTTTTGGGAAAGGGCATGAATTTTGCCTCCGGTTTAGTTAGCAATATTACCCAGAGCACCAGAGCCGCTATAGATGTGGGATCAACGCCTGCCGATGTCAAATGGGATATATGCGAGCGAATGGACTTCTTGATCCAATACTGTGTCCCCTCCAACTGGCTGATGGCTGAGCATGTGCGCGAGAATGGTGTTGCCATTCAAGCTGTCCCTCCCCCAACAGGAGAGGGGGACCTGAAGCCTAGTGTCCACGGCATATCCATCAATTGTTTTGCCTACATGAAGCAAGTGAAGGAACCTAACTGCGGCAAACTGCTTCACACATTTCTTCGTCGATTCAATGCATCGGTCAATAACTCTCTGGAAATCATTTCAGAAGCCGCTGTTAAAACGACCAACACTGTCTTGCGGGCGCCTGCGGAATTAGAAGACAACCATGATAAGGAGACAGGTGAAGGTTCTATTTGCGCACTGCTGGCGCAGCAGCTCAAGTGCGCCGTGGCGGAATTTTCGTTTACACCGGCACCCGGACAACCACTGGCACGAGGCCTCTGTAGAGCTTTTTACAACTCTAACAAGCGATTTCATTACGTTGTCGTAGTTGCTGTCCCCGCAGAAGAATATGAGGTGGCGCAGGACTTGGTCATACACGCTTTAGTTGCAGTTGTAGAGGGACGAGTGGAGGCGGCAGCAAAGCGAACGTGAAAGAAAGCAAACAATTATATATAAGAAAAATACATAATGAATATGTCACAGCTCTTCTCAGTACGATCCGTTTCTATGACGGTACGGACAGGGATCTTATAATTTTTATGACTGGTGGTGGCGTGTTTTGTGTTGCTGGTGTTGAAAGCTCGCGGAGACCTTAAAGGTAGGTAAGTATACAATAAATGCAGCGGGAAAAAAGCAAAAACACGAAGAATCTTCATCGAGACAGCTGAAAAGAAAAGAGAGGGAAAAAAAAGAAATGGAGAGAGAAAGAGAGAGAAGATCGCATGATTATATATCCTTCTGGTTCACACCTACAACTATTTCTTGCCTATACATCTGTTTTCTTTTTTTCCTTCATCCATCACAAGATTTCACCGCATTTTGTATAGGCTGAAAAGATGTCGTGTGAGAACGAGACCTCCCCATTACCAGAAAACAAGGTGCAACTGTGTGAGCACAGCAATGCAAATCTTCTAAAAATAAACACACATGACCCATATTCAACCGTTAGTGCCCTTAAAAAGCAGCTAGCAAAGGAAATCCCTTCCGTGAGGACCAACAGCGAGGCTCAAAACCCATTATTCCAAGGACTTGTTCGGATGAACAAAAACCCTAAAACGGAGTATTTATACTTGGCTTTTGAAAATGAAAAAGATCGAGCGGATGCCGCGGAGCTGCTCAAAACAATTAAATACCGCGGTCGATTCTGGGAAGAGGCAAGGGTTACCGATAAGGACCTCTCCGTCACTCATAAAGGCACTGCCAAGCGTCCTCGCCCAAGCGAAGAAGGATCAAAGTTGACGCAGTACGAGAGCTACACCATCGAGGAACAACACGCGATCAAAACGAAGAGCTGCCTTTCCACAATGAGAAGCATAGTGCCGCCTTTCGCCTACGGCCGTGAAGAGTACATGAAACGCTTCCAGGGTATTGTGGAGAGCCCGCAACTGACAGGGTACCGCAATCATGTCAATCTGTCGTTTGGTCTCACTGATAAAAACGAGCCAGCTGTCGGCTTCCAAAAAGGTGCACTGGTCGAAGGCAGGTCTGCCATTGAGTCGGCCACGGAGGGAGCCAAGGATGTAGTGACCATGCATCCGATCGCAAAGGCTGCCGCGCAGGAAGTCATGAATATTTTTCAGGAGTTCCGTAGTGTTGAAAGGGGGTCGCTCGGTGTGTTTGACAAGATCAAAGGCGAGGGTTTCTGGCGGCGGTTGCAGATACGACACAACATCTACGGAGAGGTGCTCATGGACTTGGAAGTGGATGCAGACAGTACCACGCCTGAGGTGTTCAATGCACTACTCAATCGCCTGAAAGAAATTTTTACATCACTAGAGATAACAGGTCGCTTGCAGAAAGTGTGGGGTGGTGAGCGAGCAAGGGTCATCGGTCTGCTGTACCATAAGCACAGTGGAATCGGTTCTCTCGCCGACAACGCGGAGCGTGTCTGTGTGTTTGGTGACAGTGTCCTGACAGAATATGTAAACGGACTGAAGTTTGAGCTGAGTCCTACTGCTTTCTTTCAAGTGAACACGCCCGGAATGGAGAAGATGCTGGAAAAAGTCAGCCAGGTGGCAGAGCTGACATCTTCAACAACACTTTTAGACCTCTGCAGTGGCACCGGCACTATCGGCCTGAGTCTTGCGAAGTATGTGAAGAAGGTAGTTGGTATCGAACTGGTGGATGATGCAGTACAAAATGCTCGCCGAAATGCACTCATCAACGGCATTCAGAATGCGGAATTCCTCAGCGGAAGGGTCGAGGCGCTGCTGCCCACCGTCATCAACAGCTTGTCTCCGGAGGATCGACAGGACATTGTGGCTGTGCTGGACCCCCCGCGAGCGGGTGTTGTCTCCACTGTAATTAAGTGGATACGCGGAACCCCGACGATACGACGCGTCGTGTATATCTCTTGCGAGCAGAGCGCACTGGTGCGCGACTGCCCTAGCTTCACCAAGCCGCGCACGAAGGCCTACCGCGGATTGCCTTTTGAGATTACGAGTGGATTCGCGGTGGATCTCTTCCCGCACACACACCACGTTGAGATGGTGGCTGTTATGACCCGCACTAAAGGTGACGAAAGTGAAGATGCGGACAAGGTGGAGGAGGATGCCAGTACGGCAGAATAGAACGTGGATGCGTTTTGCCATGTCGCTTAAACGATAAAACTAATAATGTAATAGGCTCTTTTTTTGTTTGTTTCCTTTAAAAAACTATGGTTACCCTAAGAGGAAAAAAAAAAGACTGTTTGGTTGCATGCAATGATTGCTGTTTTTGCTCTTGTTGACTGTGTCTGTGAGGGAGAAAGAAAAACGTGATAAGGGTGTTTTTTTTTTTTGCGTAAGCTTCTCTTCTCTCTACTTGATGCTTCATCTCCCCATTTTCAGAGCATTCTGAATAGACTTTCAGCTGATATTAGTTTTTCTTAATTAGTTGTCTCGATACGTGTCTTTTCACTGGTGAACTCCTCTTTCTTGTAAAACAAGTAGACACAAGCAACACAAGAAAGAAAGAAAATGTCCGCGTGGTCCAACGGTAACATGGCTGCAAAGCTCAAGGAGATGCAGGCCAGGAAGAGCGCAAAACCAGCCGAGGCGGAGAAGCCCACCGACTCCCCGGCGCCTCACAAGGAGGTGTCTGTCGAGAAGGTCGCCACGCCCGCCCCTGCGGAGGCGCCAGCCTCCGCCAAGGCAACGCCTGTCCCTGCCGCGGCCGCCACCCCGGCACCGACCCCCGTGCCGGCCCCGGCCCCAGTGGAGGCACCCAAAATTAAGTATGTAACTCTGGGCTCCGTGCGCCTCTCCGAAGACCTAGCGACTCTCGTTAGTGAGCAGTTCGTCTTTGCCGGGCAGGCGCCTCAGCCGAAGCCCATTGAGGTAGCGCCTCTGGTGGAACCCGCGGTGCCCGCAGGCCCCGAGCCCCCGGTTCCCGTGACAGCAGACGGCCCTGACGTGATGCCCACCGCCGCACCCAGCTACCCTGCATCACCACCACATGCAGCAGCGCGGACGCTACCAGAACCCTCAGGGATTCTACCCAAGTCACTACCACCATCACAACAACAACAGGCCGCCCGCATTCGGCGACGCCCAGAGGCACTACGACTACAATCGCAACGTGCCCCCGCAGCAGCCGAACCAAGGCTACATGCCGTACAACCCCAACTACGCCCCACAGCCCTCTATGGGGTACAGCGGATACCAGCAAAACTACATGTCCTACAACACAAGGGGTGGATATGGATACCCGCAGAATAACTACCAGCAAAGCCGTCTGCAGATGCACCCACCGTACTACCCGGCTCGCGACCAGCAGCAGCAGCAGCAGTGCCCCCCTTACAATCCGCAATAACCTGCCTTTAAGAGAGAAAAGTGTCTGTGTGTGTGTAGTTAAAAAAAAAAGAATCTAATAAGTAAAATGCATTAATAACAATAAGAAAAGGTAACTTAGTGCATATTAATCAAAATGAAAAGTAAAAGAAGCATTCAAAATGGCTTCATCTATGGAAAAAAGGCCTCTTCTCTTCAGCAGAGTTTTTTCTCTAGAACCAAGAAGAAGTGATGTGATGTGACACGATGTTTTCGCTTTCTCTTCTTTTTTTAATGGATTTATGACAATATGGAGTAGTGACTTTTGTTTTAAGAACTATTATATACCTATATAAAAAAAAAGTATACCTGAAAGGAACAGAAAAAATGTCCGCCGATTCATTTTACCGTGAGGCTGAGAAAAAAGTGCACAAGACATTTTTTAAGGACTTCGATGGAGCTCAGGAGCTCTTCGCGAAGTCAGCGGCGCGCTACAAGCTGGAGAAGGACTTCTCCAAGGCGGGCGAGGCATACTCCCGGTCTGGAGAGTGCTCCGTCAAGCTCAAGGACTCCATGGCGGCCGCGCAGGCTTATGCGGACGCCGCCAATGCTTACAAGAAGGCTGACATGAAGAAGGCTGCAGAAATGCTGGAACTGGCCGTTCGTATGCAGATTGACAATAATCGTCTTGCCAACGCGGCGCGTCTGTTGAAGGAGTACGGCGAGTCTCTAGACGAGCAAGGCTCATCGATGGAAGCGGTCCCATTTTTTGAAAAGGCGATACAGTACTTCAATGCGGAGGACCAGCAATCGCAGGCGCAGAACTGTATGATGACGTTGGGTAAGATATATGGAGAGAACGACAAATTCGACAAGTCGCTCATGTACTACGAACGTGTCGCGAACAACATGCTCAGCGGCCCCTTAAAGTTCCAAGCGCAGGAGTACTTTGTCCGCTGCATGCTGTGCCGCTTCGCGATGGTCTCCAACGATAACCGCTTTGAAAAAAGCGAAGAATGCCAGGAAGCACTGACCCAATACCTTACGTCTGATATTTACCTGAAGAACACACGCGAGGAAGAGTTCCTTCGTCTCATCTTGGAGGCGGTGACCGACTGCGACGTGGACAAGTTCGAGCGCGGCGTCTCCCTTCTGCAGGACATCCGTAAGCTAGACGACTGGAAGACACATGTTCTGTTAGTGGTAAAACACAACATGGAAAGTATGGCATAAGTACTATATATAAGTACTATATATATATATATATATATATATTTACGTTCAGAATAAAGGAAACTA
>AUXH01000424.1:0-16913 GCA_000482145.1 Strigomonas culicis | reverse complement strand
GCGCGCAGGCGCGGCCGGCGCCGGCCGCCAGCAGCGCCGCGCGCGTCGTCGGCAGCGGCTGCAGCTCCACGCGGCTCGCGCCGCCGGCGAGGTCCACCTCGCGCAGCACCTGCTCCGCGTAGAAGAGCGGGTAGCCGCTCGCGACGTCCACGCTCGCGGTCGCGACGGCGGCCGCCGCGGCGCTGTGCTTCGCGGCACCGCCGGCCGCCGCGCCGCCGCGCTTTGCGGCGCCGCCCACGGTACTCGTGCCTGTGTGGCCCATCAGCAGGCCCATCACGAAGGCATCAGCGGAGTAGGGGTTGACGCCGGCCGTCGCCGCGGCGTCGGTGGAGGCGTAGAGGTGGTGGAGGAACTGGGAGCGTGTGAGATGGTCGGCGACGGAGAAGATGGTGAGGGGGTGGATATGAAAAGGGACTGCAGGGTCCTGCGAGGGAAGCCGTGTGACGTTCATCCCGACTAGAGGTGAAGCAAAAAATAATAATGAAAAAAAAAACAGAAATATGATAAAAAGTAGGGTCTGTCTTTTTTTTTTGTGTGTGTGTGTATGTATGCTTTGTTGTTCTGGAACTCTCTGTTTGCAAGTCTCGTATGCTAGTTACTTGTGGAGAGAGAGAGAAAAAAAAGGAAGTAAAAGTTAAGTAGTGCAGTCGCATCAATCCTATTATTGTTTTTATTTTCAATTCTCTTCTTTTTTCACAAAACCGTAAATAAATAGTTTTTTTTTATACCAAGAAGAAAAAAAGAAGAGTCAACAGTGTCTTTTTTTTCTTGCTCGTGTTTTCGGTGTTCATTTCAACAGATCACCTTTTTTTTTTCACAGTCAAATAATACCGCACACTTTTTTGTTACGATTGTTGATAATGTTTTGTTTATGCACTTTTTGGTTTGTTTTCTTCTCGCATATAATGTTGGCTTTCTTACTTACATGGTGCAAAAGGGGAAGTAATTCAACAAGTTGGACATCATGTAAATCCATAATGTCAAAAAAAAAAAAAAAACGAAAGGGTAGGAAAGAAAAAGAAGAAGCACGGGGAAATAAAATGATGATAAAGAAGGGTAAAAGCATATTGAAAAAAGAAGGACACGCTTTAGTTTCTCGTTTTTGAATGCTTCAGTTTTTGCGTCAAATTTTTGTACTGTTTGAATTGTAGTTCTTCTCTTTTCTGCTATTTTATTTTTTTTCCTTGTGTTTTTTTTTTCATTATTTCTTGTGAAAAGGGAAAACAACAGTAATCATTGTTAAAAAAAAAAAATCACCATATGAACACGCACTTTAACAAAGAGGTGATTGATAATCAGAAAACCTCCTTCTCAAATAAGACCTCATATTCGTAGCTTACATTATAGAGAGAGAAGGATAAAGGGAGAAAAGAAAAAAAAAGAAAAAACTAAGCGTTATTGTATGTGGCGCCGCCATCGCCAGTGCGCAAAGAACACATGGAGCAGCACTTACATGAGCATGCATCTGCTCAAACAAAGAACAGGAAAGCAAATGCCAAAAAAAAAAAAGACGAAGAAAGGGGGAAAGAAAGAGAAGAAAGGGATCTAAATGAGAATAGCAGTTTTGATAACAATCATAAAGCGACAGGAACACCTGTGATTCCGATCATTATGATGTCATTATTGACTAGTATCATATGCGGCATTTACTCTTTTGCGTCGGCGTACGTTGAAGCGACAGCAAGGACACCCTTGTTGTCAGGCAGCGCGATGGCGTCGCGCGTCGTGGTGCTCCTCTACGCGACACATAGCAGTGAACCTTTTATTCCCTCTTTCTTTTTTTTTTATGTTTTTACAGCGCATCCTTACAGTGTTGGTTGATAACCCCTCTTTCGTCTCGGATATATTGTATTGCGGTGTTGTTGTTGTTGTTGTTTTTTGTTGTTGTTATGGTTGTCCTTATCTTTTTTTTCTTTTTCGCACTGTGTCAGGACGCCTTCTGCGGCCATTTTGCGCTGGAGTTGTCTCCGGTGCTGAGCTGCATCTCCTCCGCCTCCATCGCAAGGCCCTTCTTGGAGTCGTGCGGCGGCGTGTGCGGGCCCGACCGGCCCGCGCGGCGCCGCTTCTGGATGAGCCGCCCGTGGATGTCCACGTCGTCGCAGACGCGGCAGTTCGGCAAGAGCAGGAACGAGAGCGGGATGATCGCAAGCGGCATGCAGAGGTGTCCGATGATGATGAGGTAGCGGAGGTTGCTGAAGTCGCACGGGACGGTCGTGGTGACGGGGAAGCGGAACTCCATGAGAATGGAGCCGAAGGAGGATGCCATGGTCTCACCCAGATTCGTGAAGCCGGCGGTAATCGAGTAGACCATGCTCTCCGAGCCGCGCGGCACGAGCCGCGAGATGAGCACCATCACGGGCATGAACGTCATGACGTGCACAATCTGGAAGACGATGGCGTCGCCGAAGATGTACATGGCGTGGTCCGGGATGCCGATGGCGATATTCCAGCGCTCCACTATGATGAGATCGAAGAGCGACGCGAGCACCTGCAGCAGCGTCGTCACCGCGAAGGTGGCCTGGTAGCGGCGCCGCGAGAAGAGTGGTGGGAAGAGGATCGCGCCGACCATGCCGGCGGTGTACATGATGAGGTTCCCGACCGTCAGGTAGAAGGTGTAGGAGAACTGCGGGCCCCCCGGCACGCACTCCGCCGACCCCGTGTAGAAGTAGTACAGCCCGCCAGGGAAGTTGAGGTACAGAAGGAAGACGAGGTACACCATCACACTCGCGTTTGCGATGGCCAGCGGCAGCGACAGGTAGGCGCCGAAGGGCACGATGACGACGATGGCGATGCAGCACCACAGCAGATCCCACTTGGTGCCGAGCAGCGTCACCAGGGCGAGCGCGATGACGGCAGCCGTCATGAGGCCGCAGTACACCACCACCTTCCAGTTGTCCAGCGCGATGAACGTGTTCACCTCCAGCACGCCGCCGAGGCACGACTCAATGCGGGGCTCTCGGAAGGGAATGAGTGGCTGCTCCGCCGCCGGCTCCTTGTCTGCCTCATCCGCCAGGGGCCGGAAGCGCCCCGTCTTGTGGATGTACTGATGCAGCTCGACGAGCGCCGGGGTCATGTCTTCGCGGACGAACTGGTCCTCGTAGTTGCGCTGCGCATCTTCAAGCCGCTCCACACGGTTCGGTTTCTCGCCGAACCAGTTCAAGATGAAGAAGATGGCGGGCAGGATCTGTAGGCAGGCCGAGATGATGACGCCGATGTGCGGCCGGCCAGCGTCGGAGAGCGGCCCCTGGATGAGCGTCACCAGGTCCCCGAGGAAGATCATCCACCAGACCCAGCTGACGAGCTCGGAGCCGGCGGACGGCGCGCGTCGCATCTCCCGACTGTAGAAGCTCTGCAACAGGATGTCCACGTTCGCCTTGCCCATGGACGTCAGGAAGAGAAAGGCGGCCGCGCCGTCGCCGGAGGAGGCGCGGGCGGGCAGCAGGCCGAAGCCGAATGCACAGCAGCCGCCGATGACCGCCGAGGCGAGGCAGTACCACCGCTTGGAGTAGCCAAACAGCGGGAAGATGTCGGAGATGGGGGCAATGAAGCACTTGAGCGACCAGCCCATGGTGAACATGCTCTGCAGCCGGTTGTAGCGCATGCCGCTGATGAGGTAGCGCTTGGAGAAGATGGGCTGCATGGCGTTGTAAATAATGTAGCCGGCCGCGCCCTTCGTCAGCGCGTTGGTCGCGCCGAGCGCTACCACCAGCTTCGGCCCGAAGGCATCCACGCACTTCCCGAGGATGGGTATGTGCTGCACAAAGGGCGCCTTCTTGAAGAGTCGCGCCGCGTCCGGATGCGTCTCGTAGTCTTTTTCTGTCGACGTCTCCGTGTTGGTTTCCGCCGCCCGCGGCTCCAGTGGCTCGCTTCCGTAGATCACCTCACGACCCGCCATATTTGCCGTATACAATTAAAGAAGAAGACGATAAGAAAGGGTAACGATTATGTGGGTACGTAATGTGAATTGATGTGGATTTTGTGTTTTTGATTGTGAGAATACAAAGGGAGAAAAAAAAAAGGTATGTGGATTGTTGTTGTTTTTTTTGCTCGTGGTTGTAGTATTGGCACTCGATAAGAAACCAGAAAAATATCGCGAAAAATACAAAAAAAAAGTATATATAAAAATTTAAATATATGTATATATATATATATATATATATATAGAAATACTTATGTATCGGATGTTCTTGCGTCAGCTGAAGGAAACGGTGTCAAAAAGAAAGAAAAGAAAAACAGAAAAAGACGGGGATAACAATAGAGGGAAGTGTTCCTAACCTTTCAATAAGGCAAAGAGGGAAAGCAGTCGAGAAAGAGAGAGAGAGAGAGAGAGAAAAGTGAAATTAGTGTGTCGAAGAAATCAACAAGAGTGCATTGTTGTTCGATTACTGTTTTTTGTTGGTGATGGTGATGGCAGCGGTGGTGGTTTTTTCTTTCCTTTTTGAGTAGTTGCCGTCCGTTCGAACCGGCAATGCGATGATAGCAATCATAGATATGAAGAGTGATCTCCCCTCCTTCTTTTTTTTTATTGTGTTTATTATTTCACTGTTTTTTTTTTCTTTTTGACTCCTTTGCTCGTTACGTAATGCACTCCTCCAGCGCGTGCGCAAGCGCCCTCAGGTGTGCCTCATGCCCCTCCAGCGATGACTGCACCTCGCCCACGAGCTTCATCGTGTCGGCCAGACTGCCGAGGGCGGCCGTCACGCGGTGCAGCTCCTCTGCTTCGGCCGTGTTGCGCGTCGCGTCGCTGTACAGCTGCTGCACGTGGTATGTGAAGGCCATGCGCTCCCACAGCGATCCGACGATGGTGCGCGCGGCGGTGGTGATGCCGCCCTGCGCCTCCTCCTGCTCCCACTGCCGCAGCTCGTGGTCGCGGTAATCGCCCCCGACCCCGGCGTACGACCGCGAGAGGAGCGAGAGCAGGTCCACCTGGCGCAGCATCAGCACCGCGGACTCCCCGCCCGCCGGCAGCCCGCGTGACGTCGGCGGCGTCTTGGCACTGCGGCCGCCGGTGCGGCTCCTGGTGGGCGAGGGCGGCCCGCGCGCGGCGCCGGGCTTCGCGACGTCGCCGACGTCGAAGAGCGCGGTGCTGGGGCTCGTCGAGAGGGCACTGAACGTCGCGGCGGACAGCTTCGCAGCGATCTTCGCGTCCATCGCCGTGCTGGACGACGCCGCCGTGGTCGACCGGTCCGCAGAGCTGGTCGGCGCGTCGCGCAGCCCCTCCAGCGGCGGCGGCGGCGGCGTCCCAATGCCGCCGCCGCCGCCGCCCCCGACCGCGCCGCGCTCGCGTTCCCGCTGCAGCGCGCGCATGCGGTGGAGGAGCAGCCGCACCAGCATCGCCTCGCAGCGGCGGCGCTGCTTCAGGTGGTCGTAGCGGTGCCCCAGCGCGCCGCACTGCTGCAGTCTGGGCACGACCGCGAGCTGCCAGCGGTAGTGCATGACGCTGAGCCACTGCGTCAGCACGAGGGCGACCGGCATTTTGCTCATCTGCCGCGACATGCGCCGGTAGCTCTCGACGATGACGACGATAAACTGCGAGGTCAGCACCACCTGCGCGAAGAAGAGGAGAAAGATGATCAAAAAGATGGCCTCCGCGCGGAAGGTGTTGGTGAACACCTCGTTCGAGCTCGTGGCGTCGAGCGAGCCGCCAATGTACAGCACCATGAGCGCCCGATACGACGACGCGAAAGTGCGGAAGTCGAAGCAGACGGAGCCTAGATCGACCCGCGCGCTCTCCGCGACGAAGAGCATGAAGAGGGAGAACGTGCACGCCGGCACAATGATGAGGAAGCGCATGTGGTTCAGCGTCGTCCGAAAGATCATGAAGAAGTCCGTGGACATCAAGCGGTACAGCGCGCGCGTGTACATGAGCCCGACGCACACGGAGGCGAGCACCAGCATCGTATAGTAGTCCCGCTGGATGTGGTCCATCAGCAGGCGGTTGGCGGTGCGCTGCTCCACCGCCGCGGCGGTCGTGTTGAGCTGCGTGGAGAGGGTCACCAGCTCCTCGATGCGCAGCGTCTTGCTCACCGCCACCCAGTGGAAATAAAAGCCTGACATGATCATGAACATGATGTAGTTCACGAAGGACACGATATTCCAAAAGCAAAAGACGGTGTACCACTCGTCACGTAGCGGGTAGCGGAAGTGGTTGAGCACCATCCCCACCCGCAGGAGGCTTAACAGGAACAGAATGATGTGCATCGCCAGACGGCCCCGCATCGTGTCTCCGTTGAACACCTCGAACGTCGACGCGGACGTCGAGGTGAACCACGCGCCGCTGAAGGGCGCCTCGGCCACGTAGTGCTGCGCCACGAAGAGATCCGTGCTGGGGCTGTACATGTACATGTGCGTCGACACCAGGCGCGTCGAGACGTCATCGACGTAGCCCAGCTCCTCCAGAGCCGCTATCTGCTGCTGGACATGCTGCAGGGTGTCTGTGTAGAAGAGCTCGATGCCGTAGCCACCGCGCGGATAGCTGTGGGTCGTCGCGCGTACACTCGCGCCGGCGTCGGGGGAGTACTGGAAGCCGCTCGTGCAGTTGACGGGGAAAGGCAGGTGCTCGCACACCGCCGCGTGCGCCTCCAGGCGGCCGAAGCAGGGAGAGCTCATCGGACAGAGATAGGCCTTCGTCGAGTGGGCGCCCGTGTAGTCGGCGTAGCACGGCGGCTGGCCCGCCGGCAGCGCATCCACCAGCGCGCTGCTGCTGCGGTCCGTCGTGCTGACGTCCGCGTCGATGGCATCAGCAGCAGCAACGGGGTCCACGGCGGGCGACGCGGCGTACAGGATGGGGTTCCACGTGCAGCTCGCCGCGTCGCTGCGCAGCACTCGCACATGCATGTCCGTGAGCAGAATGCTGTCCCCCATCAGCATCGGATAGGTGGTGTCGGCCGTGCGGTCCTCCCACAAGTTCCGCACGGTCTCCTGCATCCACAGGAAGAAGAGTTGGGTCGAGGTGACGGAGGCAAAGGTGCGCGGGAGGCGCAGCCCCGGCAGCGGCACGTGTTCAATCTGGGACTGCATCCCGGTTGTGAGGTAGAAGGCCTGCTGCGTCGGGTACATCACCACGAAGAGCACCGTGAAGCAGACGAGGAAGGTGCAGAAGAGCGCAAAATTACACAGCCACGGAAAGTCCACCTGGAAATTGCTCAGCTGGTTCAGAATAAAGTCCGCCGGCAGCACCGCGTGGACGATGGCGGCCTCCGCCTGCGTCAGCAGCTCCGGCACTGCGTCATCGCCGGGCTTGGCGAAGGGCATCTTGTAGCTGCCCTCCTTCAGGTAGTGCTGGACCTGGGAGGACAGCACGTGCGTGGGTGCCTCGTCATCCGGCATGCGGTGCCGCCGCTCCTCCTCGGTGAAGCTGTCGCCGGGCCGCCCGGTCGCCGCGCTGCCCTCGACCTCGCCGCGGAAGTAGTTGCCGCCGAAGAGCGTGTCGAACGCGCCGGACGCGATGCCGAGCGGCTGGTACGGCACCACCGGCTGCAGCTCCGCCGTCTCCAGGAGGTCCTGGATGCTCCAGCGGCTGATGGAGTGGTCCTGGCAGCCACTACACAGCTTGTTATTCTCCAGCGTGAGCCCCGTGATCGTGCGCGTGTGGAACACGAGTGTCGCCTTTGCCTCGCCGGTCAGCAGGTCCCACATGAAGAGCTCGCCACGCTCGCCGGCGCTGAAGAGGTAGTGGCGGTAGTTCAGCAGGCACCGCACGCCCTGCGGGGACGGCATGCGCACCTCCATCAGCAGCTGCGGCCGCTGCTGGCTCAGGAGCGCCCAGACGCGCACGGCGGCCGCTGCCGCGGTCTCGCCGCCAGCGGTCGCGAGATGGTCCGTCTCGAGCGCGGCGATGGACCAGACGGCGGTGCCGGGGTGCGCATCGACCGCGGCGAGCCGCTTGTGCGTGATGATGCTCCACACGCGTAGCGTACCGTCCGCGCCGCCGGAGGCGACCTCGCAGCCGTCGTGCAGACAGCATACCGCGTTGATCGGCCCGACGTGGCCGCGATAGACATGCAGGCACGCGCCGGACACCGGACACCACTGCCGCACCGTGCCGTCGTCGCCGCCGGACAGGAGGATGAGGCCGACGCCGTCGCGGCCGAGCGCGACGGTCGCCACGAAGCCCTTGTGGCCCTCCATCACGAGCGCGTTCTGCAGCGTGCTGGTCGACCACAGCCGCGCCGTGCCGTCGGCGCTGCCGGACAGCAGCGCGTCCATCTCCGGCAGCGACGCGAGCGCCAGCACCGGGCCCTGGTGGCCCCCGATGAGGTACTCGCGCGTGCCCGTGCGGCTGTCGAAGACGGCGATGCCGCCCGTGCGGTCGCCGCCGACAAAGATGCGGCCGCCGGTGCCGGCGGCGAGGGACGTGACACGGTACGGCTCGCGCCACGCGATGATGGGCCGCCGCAGCGCATCGCTGACACGCACGTTCCCCGACGAGGTGGGGCTGTTCAAGCTATCGCCGTCGTCCTGCTGCGAGTGCCAGCGGCGCAGGAAGCTGCTCCGGGGCCGCCGCAGCTTGTGGCGCGCCGCCGGCCGGCCGCCGTCGACCGTCGTGCTGAGCGGCGGCACCGCCGTGTCCAGCTGGGAGCCGCGCCGGCTGCCGCCGCCGGGGTGCAGCAGGCTGCGTAGCGAATGGCGGCGCTGGTGCGCGGTCGCGCCGCCCTCCTCCGTCGCGGACGCAGACAGACGCAGGCTCGTCGAGGAGCGGTACAGCGCGCGCGACAGCAGGTGGGTCTCATCGCCGCCCCACGACGACGACGGTGAGTCGCTCGCCGCCTCGACGAAGTACGGCGCCTGGCTGTAGGACCCGCTGCTCTCGTCCTTGTCGTTGCTGCCCACCCCGGAGGACGCGTAGCCGGCGCTGTTGCCGAGCGACTTGTGCAGTCCCTCCTCCGGGTCGCGCGCGGCGGGGGGGTGGGGGGCACTGCCCGTGGGGCTGCCCTCGCGGTGGCGGCTATCACGCCGCGCTGCAGAGTTCCGACGTGGCATCGGAGCTCAATCTTCACTAAGAATAATAAAAAAGGAATGAAGGGGAAGACGACAAAAAAAAATGCTTGTATATATATATATAGAAAGATAGATAATATGTACAAGGATAGAGAGTTCAGAGGAACAAACAAAAAAGTATCGAAACGGAAAGATTAAGTGTGTTTTTTGCTGCTAACCGTTTACAGTGCCTTTTTTTTTCTTCCGCTGTTAACTTTTTCTGGACGTTCGCTAAAAAGAGTGTTGCAGAAAAGGAAGGGAGAAGAGAGAAGAAAAGGAAACATGAAAGAAGAGAAAGGGAAGAAAAAAAAAACTCCTATCGTTATGCTGATGGTGTTCTGTTCTTTGGCGCCTTTACTGTTAAGCGCTGAAAACACATCGTTGAAGCAGAGATTCCGCTGAGAGTATAGTGTTGTTACGTTAGTTAATTGGCACCACCAACATGGTCCGATATAACAGCCCATAAATCAAGAATTCTTTTTTATTTTCTCTTTCAGAAAAAAAGAAAGAAAACACCATCTAATCAAATCAAAAGGAGGCTCAACATGCTACTACAGAGAACCAAAACAAAATAACAAAAACGGAAACTAAAACAAACGCGAAAAAAAAAAAACAGGGACAACAGCAAAAGGAAAGGGTACGAAGTCAGCTCTCGTCCGCAAAAAAAAAAAAATGACAATAATAAAAAAGGGATTGGACGCCGCCCGCGCGGGTTACAGCCCCAGACGATTCAGCTTGCTCTTCACCCCTGTCGCCAGCGCGTCCGCGGCGGTGCCGATCACCTGCGTGGCGCTCTCCCCGCCGGTGCGCGTGGCCTCGGGCGACACCACCGCCATCTTGAGCACCTTCATGAACTCCGTGATGGAGGCGGAGTCGGTGTAGACCATGTTGGAGCGGTCGACCTCCTCGCTGCCCGGCGCGCGCTGGAACTGCCCGTACGGCCCGGCCTGCTGCCCGACGGACTGATACGTGGTGGCGGGGTTGACGCGCGTCTTCACGTGGCGAGCCTCACTGCCATCCGCGTCGGTGCGCGAGAAGCGCGGGTACGGGAAGCGGCGCTGCAGGATGGCCTGTGCGTCGTGCTCGGCCGCCTCGAGGAGCGTCGCGAAGTAGGCGAAGTCGGGGTTGTCCTGGTACTTCTCCTGGATCCACGCGAAGATGGTGCTTCCCCACATGACGTGCACGTTGAAGAAGGCATCCATCAAGACGATGTTGTCGTGGCGCAGGCTGTTGCTGTCGAGCGGCACCGCGGCGGCGTAGGGCGCCTCCAGGTCGTAGCTGTCCAGCGTCGGCTGGATCATGAGGATACAGTTGTCCACCGCCTCGCGCATCAGCCAGTGCCGCTTGTACGTCGTCTCGTCGGGCGAGATGTTGAGCACCATGAAGTACTCCGAGCGACGCAGGTTGAACATGAAGGAGGGGAAGAGCGCGAAGCACGGCTCCAGCCGCAGGGAGTCGTGCTGCCCGGGGGTGAAGCTGGAGAAGCGGCGCACAAAGTCAACGAGCAAGACGTCGACCCAGCGCTTCGTGTCGTCCCACTTGCGGGGCAGGCGCTCGAGAATGCTGACCGCCATCCGCGCGATGACGGCGGAGGCGCACGTCTGGTCGAATGCCTGGCACGCCGCGTAGTAGCGCGGCGGCGCCTCCGTCGGCGCGACTGGCAGCTGTACGCTCGTCACGCGCAGGCGCTGCCCGCCCTGCGACGTGCGGTAGCGGGTCGCAATCTGCACGAAGCGGCGGCGCGCGTGCGCCGGCGCCGCCGCCGCCGCCGCCGCGTCCAGCGTCGCGGTGTCGAACAGCAGGGTGTAGGTGGTGCCCTGGTCGACCGTGGAGGTGCGCCAGCGCGTCGCGCCGCCGGCGCCGATCTCGATGGGCGAGGCCGCGCGGTGCC
This sequence comes from Strigomonas culicis, assembly GCA_000482145.1. NCBI lineage: Eukaryota > Euglenozoa > Kinetoplastea > Trypanosomatida > Trypanosomatidae > Strigomonas > Strigomonas culicis. Next base: position 6,043 of record AUXH01000424.1, on the reverse strand, counting down.
CCTTCCGGTCCGCCGCGTCCGCGACGCAGGGCCCGAGCACGCCGCTGACGAGCGTGTCGGCCGAGGTGAACACCTCCAGCCGCACCCCGAAGCCGCACCGCGCGTGGTAGTCGTCGTCGCTCGTCGCGCTGCTGCTGCCGAGCGCGGCGCTGTCCGCGTGGCCGCTGCGGAGGTCGCAGCGCTGAAAGTAGCGCTCGAAGGAGCAGCCGAAGTTCGTGTCGGCGACGGTGTCGCCGTTGATGATGACGCCGCCGAGGTGGTTCGTGCAGTCGCGCAGCTCCATCACCCCGGTCTGGTCGAAGCTCTCCGCAAAGACGTCCAGGCAGCCCTGCACCGCCGCGAGCCGCGTCTCGATGCCGCTGTAGAACTGCGTGGCGCTCGCGTAGAAGGGTGCCTCATCACCGATGATGTCGCGGTGGAAGCGCATCATGGTCGCCTTGTCCGTCGCGACGACGGCGCCAGGGCCGCGCGTCGCCGGCCCGCTCGTGAAGAGCATCACCTTGCCGGAGACGCCGGCGGCCGGCGACGGCGCGGCCTGGCCGGCCGGGCTCGCCTGCAGGTGCGCAGCGAGCGACTCCATCAGATAGACCGCGCAGTCCACCGCCGTGCCGGTCGCGCGCAGCGGCCGCTTCGTCGACGGGTGCGTCATGCTGTCGCGCTGCAGATCGGTGAGAATGGCCGTCAGCGTCGCGCGGCAGCTCTCGAGCGCGACGAGGAAGCGGCCGTGCACCGGCCGCGCAAGAGAGACCTGTAGCATGCGCTCCTTCTCCTCCGCGGTGTAGCCGCGCTCGCCGCGCAGGATGTGGCTGCGCCGCATGCCGCTCGCGCCGAGGTCCCACACCTGTACGCGGGCCGCGAAGGTGACGAGCCCGACCAGCGAGCGCGGGGGGAGCCAGTCCAGGCACCGCAGCAGGTTCGTCCGCAGCGCGTCCAGCTCCTCCGCCTGCAGGCACGTGTCGACAACGAAGATAAACACCGGGAAGTCTAGGTCCGTGACGCGGTTCACGGCGCTGTTGCCGGCGGTGTAGCCCTCCGCGCGCGCGGCCGGCCGCGGCGGCATGATGTACTCCACGGTCTCGTGGAGCAGTGCTGGGTGCTGCGCGTGGAGGCTGGCGGGCAGCGGGTTGCGGCGCTGGCAAGACAGGCACACCCAGTGCTTGCCGTCGTCCCGCGGGCTGTGCAGGCACAAGAGCGCGCCGCACGAGCTGCAGGCGTGCCCCGGCATCAGCGCGGGGTCCCCGACGACCATGTGCGCGACGTCGAGCGTCTGCAGCGGCGTGTACATACACGCGAGCGGCACGACCATCTCCGGCAGGTGGATCGACGCCGCCGTCTCCTGCCTCACCTTGCGCTTCATCGTGTTGGGAAACACAGACCATGTCCAGCGCAGGCCGTTCGCGTCCGTTGCACACGCGGCGGCCGGCACCTCCTGTGGCGGCTGGTGCTGCGGTGCGGGTTCCTGGTACTGCTGCGCCGGTGCTTGGTGTGGCGGAGAGGGGTCGGCGCTCACCGGATCGGCGTGTGTGGCCGCGAGCGGCGCCGCGTGGCCGCCCGCGTAGGCGGGGGTGACCGCGGTCGCGGTGTGGTGCGCCGGCGCGGGTGCAGCGGACGACACGGCCTCCGCCTGCTGCTGCTGCTGCTGCTGCTGCTGCTGCTGCTGCGTGCCGTAGGAGCTCTGATACGCGCTCTGGCCCCCATAGTAGCCGCCGGCGCCGCTGTACTGCGTGGTCTGGGTCGCCCCCGCGGCCGTGCCGCCATAGCTGTAGGCGCTGCCGTAGCCGCCTGTCGCGGCGCCGCCGGCGGTGGCGCCGCCACTAGCGTAAGAAGGGTTGTATTGCTGCGGTTGCTGCTGTGGTTGTTGCTGCGCGGCCGGTGTGTTATACGCGTAGTTATAGCTGTACGCATTATTTTGGCCGGCACCCGCTCCGTAACTGTAGACACTCATGGTGTCTTCTAAGTGTTAGTATTACGTATTTATTATGCTTCTCTTTTCTTTTTTTTTCGGCAAGAGTATCACAAATCCGTCCAGATAGCTCCTCGAAAAGAGGAGGGGAAAAAATTAAGCTTTATGTGTATGTGTATGTATATATCTAAATATATAGATAGATATAGCTATCGAAATCTACATAAAGTGCTGTAAAGTACAAAAAAAGAGAGAGGGGGGAAAACAAACATTGTTACACACAAACACATACACGAGCAGTACTGGGGTGCGTACACACTTAGAGTTCCCGTAGAACGAATCGAATAACCTCTTTTTTTTGGCTTCTGGGCCCGTGTTTTTTGCATGCCGGTAAGTTATTAAAAATGTATGTATATAGTTCTATATGCGTTCACGAATCCTTTTCTTTTTTGTTTTCCACTGACAGTGTCAGTGTATTCTTCCTTCATTATTATTATGATTACGTTGGTTTGTTTTCTAAGAAAGCGATAGGAAGAGAATAATAAAACAATATTTTTTTGGAGGAAAAAAAAAGCAACCATATACATATACACATATATATAGTGCGATCTAGTTTATAATGTATGCATACATATGCATTCTGTGTGCACGTATACCTTTATAATAATCTATAAAAAAAAAGGAAAACGGTTTCGAAAAACGACAGAAGGGAAACGAAAAAAAAAAGAATCTAATGTCTTGTAGGTAAACTCGCAAGAGAAAAAAAAAAGAAAAAACGGTAAAAAGGCAGACAGAAGAAACAAAAAAAAAGACGAGGAGGGGGAAAAAAAGAAGATTGTTCTTCTATACCTTGCGTTTTTTTTTTAATTATGACCGTTGTTGTTTTTCTGGTGCAGTTTTTTTCCTTCATATCGTTTCTCTGTATATATATTATTTTTTTATGTTTTCTGCTGCGTAGCGTACCGCAGGAGGTCGTCTCCGGTGTGGATAACGACGACGCCGCTGCGGTCGCCGCGCGCGGCGGTGCTGCCATCCCGCACGACCTCCCCGCCGCCATACTCAATCACCTGCGCGAGCTTTTCCCACAGCGCCGGGTTGTCGTTCTGCAGCAGAAAGCGCTGGCACTTCAGCGGCGGCGGGAAGATGCGGAGGCCGCCCTCCTCGTACTCGTCCAGCCAGAAGCCGGCGGCCCGGCTGTTCAGGATGTACTCGGGCGACACCAGCCACTTCCCGGCGACGACGCCGCAGAGCGCCTTGACGCTGCGCGGCGCGCCGCGCACGACGACGTGTGTCGTCTCTGGCGGCGGCGGCTCGTCGAAGCCGCCCTCCACCATCGCGCCCTGCTGCCCAAGCACGGCCACCGCCTCGCGCAGCTGCCGCGGCTCGTCGCTGGCGAGGCCCGTGAGGATGAAGCGCCGCGGCATCGCCGCGCCGCGCGACGGGTTCGCCGGCGACGGCGACCGCGTGGTGCCCGGCGCCGGGGAGGAGGCGCCGCTGCAGACGTTCGGCACGCCCGGCGGCGGCAGGCGGCTCGCCACGCGCGCGTGGACACCGCCAGGCTGCTGCTGCTGCGGCTGCGGCTGCCGGCCGCCCGCGTACTGCGAGACGAACATGGTGGACGGCCGCGCCCCGTCCGCCGCGGCCTCGGCGCGCGGGCGCGCCGTGGTGGACGGCAGCGGTGGCGGCGGCGGCGGCGGCGTCGCGGAGGCCTGCGGCCGCACCGCGGGGCTGCGGCTGTGAACGCGGTCCGCGTAGGTCATGCTGGGCGTGCGCGGGGCGCGGCGCTTGCGGGCGGAGCCAGACGCGGTGGCCTTGCCCGCCAGCAGCAGTGTGGACGCCTGGGGCCGCTGCGCCGGGCTCGTCGACAGCACCTCCGACGTCTTGCGCGGCGCGCTCGCGCTCGCCGGCAGCTCCGGCTTCGACCGCGACGCCGCGGCGCTGCTGGCGCTGAGCGTCGTGGGGTAGATGGTAATAACGTCCGCCTCCTCCTCCGCTTCCATCTCGCGCTCGCGCTTGAGGGGCTTCGACGGCGGCAGGCGCGTGTTGAGCGCGGCCTGTCCGCGGTCCTGCAGCCCGACGCGTGCCTCAAACGCCTGCGCGGCCGCGCGGAGCTGCTTTGCCTTGGCGACCTGCCGCAGCGCCTCCTCGTGGACCTCGTCGCGCTGCCGCAGCGTCGTCTCGTACGTGTGCTTCACCTCCGCCAGCTTCAGCACGTGGCGCTCGCGCGTCGCGCGGAGCTCCTCCTTCTGGTCCTCGACCACGGTCTGCAGCTCGTCCAACCGCTGCCGCAGCTGCGCCAGCTCGCGGTCCGTGCGCTGTGCCTGCTGCTCCGCCGCGCGCAGCTGGCGCGTGCGCTCTTCCAGCGACCGCTCGAGCTCCGGCCGCCCGCGGCTCGCCGCGCTCCGCGGCGCCGGGGACGCGTGGCCGACGCCGCTGCTACTGCCGCCGCCGCGGGGGGCGGCCGCGGTCGGCGGCCGCTCGCGCGTGGTGAGGGTGATGCCCGGCGACGACGACGAGGCCTCACTAGAGTTCAGGAGGGTCTCCGGCGACACAAGGGGCGGGTGGTGGGGGCGGTAGCTATCCGCGACCTCCGTCTTGCCAGCGCGGCCGTGGTGGAGCAGGGACAGCATGTCTTGCATCTGCGTGACCATGTGCGGGTTCGCGCTCAGCTCCTGCAGCAGCTGCAGCGCGTTTGCATCCATGTGTCACTAAGGTCGCTTCCTTGTTTGGTAGCCAAGGAGGTGTAGGATGGTGTGGTGTGCCTTGTATCTAAAAGCAAGAGAAAAAAAAAGGAAAAAAAATAGTAGTAGTACGGCTTTGTGTGGGTGTGTAATAAAGTGAGAAGGAAGAGAAAAGAAAGTGGTTTGATGTGATCATGAAGTTTATCCTTTAAGCCTGCTAGCGCGCTCGAGGCACTGTACAATAAGATGATCATAATCCAGTATGCACATATACTCGTGTTTTTTTTCCCTTTTCGATAGTAACAACAAATCAAAGGTAACTAAAAGAAACGAAAGAAAAAAAAGAGAGAATGTATACGCGATAATGCAATTCATTTTTTTTTGTTACTGCTATTTCTGTCCATATGAATATGTGGTGTATAGTTATACTTGAGTTTTTTCTTTCTTTTTCTTTTGAAACTATCATCATAAGTCGAATTCTTTCATTTTTTTATTTTTTACAACAAGAAAAATGATATATGAATATCTTTATTTTCATTTATATTATACGCTTCTGGTGTCAAAGTGTTCCACAAGTCACCGCTATGGATTGAAAAGAAAAAAGAAAGAAAAGAGAAGAAAAAGAGGCAACAAAAAAAGAAAAATGCATTGTCGTAAAAGAAGAGTATGTGAGCGAACCACAAGACACGAGAGAGAGAAATGAACGAAAAAAAAAAAGAACAACACTACTAAATAACAAAAAAAAATCAAAACAAAAAGGAAGATGATTGTTTTTTTTGTTTCAGAAATTATAATGGATATCATTGTTATTAGAATAGTTTGTTTTCTTCTTTGTTTGTCTTCACTTTCACACATACACACACTCTCTCTCGTTCCCTGTATCTGTTCATGTGTAAACTCATTCTTTGTGTCTTGTTTTTTTTTTTTCGGTGGCATGACCGCATTAAGGCAAGACGTGCGGATGCTTCCGGTGACGCTAACGGTGACGTTATCCTTATGAGTATAAGCAGGGATAGCAAAACGTGCACCCGCCACGCCCCTCTCTTCTCTGCTGCGGTGAGCCTCGGAATAGATAACCCACATCGTCATCCAGGTGGGAGTATTTGTATTCCTACTTTGAAAAAAAAAGAGGGGAAGAGGCAATTATCTTCTTTTTTTTCTTTTTTTCGTTCCTCTGCACGCGCTTACGCGAGCGCCTTCTTCAGCGCCGCGTCGACGCTGTCCAGGAACTTCTCCGTGGTCTCGTAGTGCTCCCGCTTCAGGTTGGCGGCGCCGTGCACGCACAGGGCGAGGTCCTTCGTCATGTGGCCGGCCTCGATCGTCTGGATGACCACCTGCTCCAGCTTCTGCGAGAACTGGACGAGGTCGCTGTTGCCGTCGAGCTTGCCGCGGTGCGCGAGGCCGCGCGTCCAGGCGAAGATGGATGCGACGGAGTTCGTGCTCGTCTCCTTTCCCTGCT
>AUXH01000423.1:0-16919 GCA_000482145.1 Strigomonas culicis | reverse complement strand
CATGCATATTTTCTTTTCTATTTGTATGCTTATGTGCGAATGTATTGTTTTCAGTGAATTTCATTCTGCGCAACCAAAAGAATGATCCCTTTTGTCTGTTCACTCTTATGCGTCTCTCGTTTCCCCTTCACTCGTTTCACCACAGTTTGTATAGATCTTCTTTTTATTGTTATTTTTTTATATATATACCGTGCTTTTATTCTAAACATTCACTCACTCGCTTGTACCGCCACCCGTGTGTGCCATGGCAAGTTTCGGTTCCATTCTGGGAGCCCCCGGAACGGAAGGGCAGTTCAAGTACACGAGGAAGAAGCTCATTGGCAATGGATCGTACGGCGAAGCATGGCTCGTTCAACGCAAGTCGGACGAGGCCATTTTTGTGGCCAAGACCATGGACCTTAGCAAAATGTCACCGCGCGATAGGGGCTACGCCTACAGCGAGATCAAGTGCCTCGCGATTTGCAACCACCCGAACATTATTCAGTACGTGGAAGACCACGAGGAAAACGAGCACTTGCTCATTGTGATGGAGTTTGCGGACTCGGGCGACCTCGACCGGCAGATCAAAAACCGTGCGCAAGACACCTTCAAGTATTTTCAGGAGCACGAAGCGTTGTTTCTTTTTCTGCAGCTGTGCCTCGCGCTCGACCACATCCACAGCCACAAGATGCTTCACCGCGACATTAAAGGCGCGAACGTGTTGTTGACATCTACGGGTCTGATCAAACTGGGTGATTTTGGGTTTAGTCACCAGTACGACGACACCGTCTCGGGCGTCGTCGCGAACACCTTCTGCGGCACGCCCTACTACCTTGCACCAGAGCTCTGGAACAACCAGCGGTACAGCAAGAAGGCGGATGTCTGGTCGCTGGGTGTTCTGCTGTACGAGATTATGGCGCTGAAGCGCCCCTTCACCGCGACGAATATGAAGGGGCTCATGTCCAAAGTGCTTAGTGGCGACTATGAGCCGCTGCCGGACCGCTTTTCCTCCGACTTTCGCAACGTGGTGCGCCAGATCCTCGTGTGCGATGCCAATGAGAGACCCAGCGTGCGGGATGTCTTTCGCTTTCCGTATGTGCGCGAGGGCCTCAAAGTGTTCATGCACACGGTCAAGAAGAATGCGCGCATCACGGAGCCGGTGAAGGAGGCGCTTATTGCGCACGTGACAGAAATCCTCTCCAACGAAACCGTAGAGGAGCCTAGAAACAATCCGGTAGGACAAATCAACAAGAGCGTCACCTTCAAGGGCTACGTGAAGAAGCTCCGCGGTGGGGACAACAACCACTCGTGGAAAAAGCGCTACTTGCAGGTGCAAAAAGGTCATCTCATTCTCTCCGAAACGGAGGCGGACACGGAGGCAAAGGCGCTTAGCTTGGAACAGGTACAGAGCGTGTGCCCTGTGCCCAGCACGACGGCGAAGCGGGACTTTGTTTTTGCGCTCAACACAATAGGCGGGAAGTCCATGTGGTTTGAAGCAGAGTCCAAAGAGAATATGGAGGAATGGATCCATGCGATCCAGCGCGGTCTTGGCATTGCGTGAAGAAGATGATGTCTTTTTTTTCAACAATAACAAAAAAAAATGAAGTGTAGCATGGTAAATGAAGAGTTTTCGTGGGGGTATTTTTGTTTCCTTTCCCCAGCACAAAGAAATAATAATAAAAAACACGTAAAAAGAATTGTGGTGATGGCTAATGTATTTTTTTTTTTTTACATGTATGTAGGCATGTGCTTGAACAACTGGTGCTTGGTTGTTGGGTCATGTGCACCATTTTATCTGCATATATATATATATACAATCCGTGTCGCATCCGTATAGTTTTACAGCCCGTGTTTGCCACCGTCGTTGCTACGATTGGATTGTTTTTTATTGTTATCATTTATTTATTTATTTATTGTATCTTTCATGTCGCTGTGTAGAAGTTGGTCGAAGTGTTACCTTCATTACGCTTATTTGTTATCGTTGTTGTCCGTAAAAAAAAAAAAAACAGCATATATGTTTCTCCTCCTTCGATATATATATGTATATATATATTGAAGAGGTGTTTACATAGAATTGTGCAACCAAAAGGAAAATCTATTGTTGTACCCTCTCTCCACGGGGCGTCTCACTTTGTTAGTTTCAGTAGATTCTTTTTTTTTTTTCGTGGTCATTTCTCCCCTTCATGCCCTTTGAGTCCGGGGTTGTGTTTGGCTACAACTCGCCGCAAGCCTTTGTCGCAGACGCAAAGCAGGTGTATGTAGCATCGTCTAATAGTATACTCATCTACGAAAAGGACTCTCAGAGAGTACGGCTGTGGAAGCCGTCCAGTGGTGTCTATGAAGTGGACAAGATTGCGGTTAACGATGTGGATGGGATTATTTGCTTTACAGAGAAGCGCCTCTCTGTTTCTCTGTACTTTTACGACCAAGCAGATACGATGCACCTCATGTGCGAGATCTCAGAGGTCGCCTCTGTGCAAGTTGAGCAATTGGTGTTCGCCAACAACGGCACAACACTCTTTGTTCGCTGCGCCGTCCCCAATCCAGTTGTCAAGGTTTTCACGCTGCAAGCGAACAAGAAGTACACACTTTCCAGCGTGGTCGAGCTCCAGGAGGAAAACATTGTTTGCCTCATCCCGTCAACGTGCACCGTGAGCCGCAATGACTTTTTTGTCGTGACGGAAAATAGCATCAGTGGCTTTAGCTTTTTAAATGGCACCTACTCTTCCTACAGCCTCTACGAGGACGACAACATGGTCATTCGGTCCGCCCGCAGCCAGCCGTCTGGCATCGTTTTTGGAACGCAGCAGGGCAACCTCTTTCGGGTCCACCTGGACGCCGAGAACAGCAACAAGCTGGAGACCCTGCACTCGCTCAATGAAGCGGCAACGGTCATTGTGGAGAAGCCCGGTGAGGATGTCCTTCTGATCGGAACGGAGAAGGGCAGCATCTTCTCCCTGACCGGGGACCAGGTGCAGTTGCTCGCCACCACAAGCGAACCAATGGCGCTGGTGCAGATGTGGACAAGCAAAGAGGCCAACGATGTGTACGTCAGTGGAAAGGAAGGCATCTACGCCGTCCAGTTACCGTCGGGGAAGGAGGAAGAGGGGGACGCTGCCGCCCCCGCTGTGCCACAGGCACTGGTCCCAGTCAAGCAGTCGCTGCCGTCGCCTGTACTCCGCGTGGATGCGGTGGAGGGTGCTGGCTTTGTCGTATGCTGCGTCGATGGCCGCTTTGCCGTGGTCAAGTCCCATGCCTCGTTGGACTACTTTGTGCCGGAGGAGACGATGCAGCTTGTGGACGCGTGCACCTACTACGGGGGCAAACGACTGGCCACGATTTGCACGGAGGGTGTGTTCCGCGGCTTTAACACCCTGACGGGGCAGGAGCTCTGGTGTGACGCACTAAATGATACCTTCCGTCCCAAGATCTGCCAAGCGAACGCGAAGGGGCTCATCGTCGTGTGCGACGAGAACTCCATCCACTTTGTGCGCGCGACAGAGGAAACGTACACCCTGCACGGAAGCGCCACGACGCAGGTGAGCTCGGACATTTCCTTTGTCCGCTGGCTCAGCGTCCGCGACCTCTTTCTTGTCGCGTGCCAGAACGGCGAGCTCTACCTTCTCCGCTTCCCCGAGCCCTGCGCGGAGGACACGGTGCACATGGTGGAGAGCTTGATCCAGGGAACGTGGTGGCTCGACTTTCCCTTCCTCGACATGTTCCCGTGCTTTGTCCATGGGGAGGGCGACATCATTAACCTGCTGGTCCACTCGGCCGACAAGGACACCAAGTTGTACGCGCTGGAGAAGAAGCGCGACAGCGAGACAAAGGTGCTACGGCCGCTGTTTCTCATGCGCGATCACAGCAGTGGCGGCACTCAGATCGGGCGACTCACGGACACCACCATCTTCTCCAGTGGCGCGGATGGTCGCGTGGTCATCCGCGATATCGCGCATTATCAGACCAAGCTGTCGCCGATCCCCCCGTCCAAAGAAAAGCGGAAGCCGGAAAAGGAGATCGCCGTCAGGCAGTTTGGCCGCGGCGGTGTCTCGTCCGTGTGCTTGACGGCTGGTGGGCTTCTCGTGTGCGGCAGCCGTCACGACGGCGTGCTCCACCTCGTGCGCCCCGACATCGCACCCGTCCCGTCGTGGAAGGAGCCGACGTGGACACGAAGGAAGATCAAGCCTCTGATGGACGCACTCAGCGGCAACAGCGAGGACGCCGGCCAGGAGTCCGAGACGCGGCGAAAGGGCAACTTGCAGCAGCAGCGGCAGGAGCTCTATGCAAGGCTGGAAACGCTCAAGGCGAGCTGGGCGGCTGCCATGGTCGACAAGGACCCCCAAGTGCCTGTGAGCGCATTGGTGGTGGACCGACGTAAGGAGGAGTTCGAGACCGAATGCGAGGAGGCCATTGATACGATGAACGTGGACGAGTACTACCACACGCTGACGAATGAATTCACGCAGGACAATATCCGCAAAAAGTGCTGTGATACGATGGATGTCAGCCGATGCAAGATTACCAGTCTCCTCATTCTCGGCGTGGAAGTGCACAACTATCAGATTCTCAAAGCGACGCGCGAGCGGCAGCAACTGGTCCGCAAGGTGGCATTCCTTCGGAAGCTGCAGCTGAAGGCATCCACAGGACACCGCTTCCACGGGCTACGCGAAATGGAGGGGACGACGGTGATCGCCACAGCGGAGAACGGCAATGCCAACGCTGGCACGGACGCCGCCCTCTCCGCATCTCCTTCTTCCCTCTTCTACGCCCCTCAGGATCTGTACACACACTCCCGTCTTATTATACAAGGCATTTTGCTTCGTTCACGTGTCCTGGAGCTGAAGGACGCGTTCAACCGCAAGTTCACGGACCTGCGCGAGCTCAAGAAGGGGGTGCTCTCACAGATGGAGGAGCGCAATCAGCGCTGCGTGAAGATCCTCCGGCAGTTGGACCAGCCCATCGAGGGTCTCTTCCATCCCTACGTGGACCCAGAGGAAGATATGTCCACCCTGTTCACCGTCGCCGATGACGAGCTCCCTCCCGATGTACGGGAGCTGTTGCAGCACAAATCGGATGTCACGATCTACTCCCCGGCGAACGAGGCCGCCCTCAAGCAATGGATGGATGGCCTGGAGAAGGATGTCGATGTGGTTCGGGTCCATATCACCCCGCCCGATTTTGCAGATGAGACCAAGGACAGCTTCGTCCCACCAGACGAGCGCACCGAGGACCAGCTGCGCATCGTGGACGAGTACGAGAAGAAGCTCAAGGAGGAGACGGAGGCCGTGAACCAGCGGAAAGAGGCCCTGCGTAACGAGTTTGCCGCCCTGCAAAAAGAGACGCAAAAAGCTGCCACGCAGGTGGACGAGGAGCTGAAGGTCCTCCAGCAGACGCGCCTTGTCGCTTCCGAGCAGATTGACGAAGCGGAGCTCTACGCGATCAGCCTCTTTCAGCACGTGCTCCTCGTGGCCGCCTTCTATCAGCAGTACGCCCACCTCAACACGGAGGCCCGCCGCGCTCAAAAGAAGGTCGTGTACACGCGGACGCTGCTGGAGGCGAAGCGCACGTCGGCTAACGCCATTCTCGCCGAGATTGAATCCCTGGAAGAGGAGTACGGCAAGTACATTTCGAGCGTGTGCGATGACGCTCCCTTCAACGACAAGACGCACGGTGACAAGATGATCCGTCGCCTCACGCGCTGGAAGAACAAGTATGACGAGAACAAGGCGACGGTGCCGTCCAAGGAGACCCCGGTGGATAACTTTCCGCCGGACCTCTGGGCTGCCTTCTGCGACCACTGCGAGGAGCTAAGCGAGATGAAGAGCGAGATCAATACCCTGGACGAACAGCACCGAGCCGAGACGGAGGCCTTCACGGCGATCGAGGAGCAAGTACACAACTGGGAGAATCAGGTGAACGAGTGCAATGTCATGCGCGCGACGATACGGCGCGAGTTTGTGTCACACCTTCTGGACACGACGGAGATTTACTATCTGCATCAGGGACAGATTCAGGACGAGAGTGCGACTGCCACGTCCGACTTCAAGACATCCTTTCTACGCTGGGACAACGACGTGCACGCGCACAATAAGCTTCTGCTCCAAAGTGACAGTGAGGCACAGGCCCTGCTGCAGAAGATTGGAAAGCGCAAAAAGAACATGAAGCAGACCGAGTGGGAAACGGAACGCCTGCAGTACTGCATCGGCACGCTGGAGATGGAGCTCCGCCACCTGCACACACTCCGGATCACACGCCAGATGCAGGAGTGGCTGAGTGGGGACGTGAGTGCCACGGAGGAGCGCACGCTGGAGGGTATCGCGAAGCACATGGACTTTGTGAACGTGAGCATGAAGAAGAAGGTCGACGACCTCCACGCCACCGCACTCCGCCTGAAGGCCCAAATCGCGGACCGCACAACGGAGAACGGGGCCATTGACGGCCAGTTTCAGCAGCTTAAAGGCAACGTCGAGGACTTGCAAACGGTGCAAACCATGGTGGAGGCGCACGCAGATGGTTCAGAGCACTTTACCAGGCGCGCAAAGGACATTTATGAAACCGCTGAGTTGGAAGAACTCGCGCGCACCCAACAAGAGGAGCTGCTTCGTCTCAAACGCGAAGTGGATCGCCTTCGCGAGCGGACGTTTCCCTCCTTCGCTGTTGTGTCCAAGCGGACAATGTGAGCCACCACGGAGTAGATTCCTATACATGGATGTAAATAGTGTACATATTCTACTTGTTTGTTTCTTTTATTTCTGTATGAAGCATAGTTCTCTCCACTAAACTCTTATATGGTGTGGTGTATACACGCACGCTGTCCAAGGCTGTATGTCTGTTCCTGTTGGTGTAGCGGAGACAATGTCACTTATGAAAACACTGCATTCCTGTTGTCTTCTTCTCTCCTTTTCTCTCTCCGCAACAAGGGGTAGATTCTCAAATCCTTAACATGAGCAGTAGAGACGCATCAGAACCGGAGCGTACCATGTACGTGAAGAATGTGGAGGACACGCTAAAGCGCATTGCCGGCCACAAGGGAGTGGTAGGATACTACGTCACCGACCCGGCCACAGGTAAGGTGCTCAAGTACGCAGGGTTTGGCGACAGCAGCAAGGAGGTGCATCGCTACATTGATGCGCTAAAGGGCTTCATTAGTCTAGCCGCCTCAACGGTGCGAACTATCGACTGGTCCGATGAGATGTCCTTTCTGCGCCTTAGCTACGGAGCCTTTGACATTATGGTGGCACCCGATCTCGAAAAGCAGTACACGCTGGTGGTAGTCCAACACATTGAGTGAAGGGGGGAAATGGGTTGCACACACGCACGTGTGCTCTTTCTTCATGTACATAAGCATATACCAATTGCTACGTCGTGTTTGGTGGCTTATCTGCATTACTGTTTACTTGTTCACATGCAAAAGTATGTACACTCGTTTCTTCTTTTTTTTTTTTTAAACATGTATGCTGCACTTCTCTCCTTTCTTCCTCTCAAGGTTGTTTTTAGCGGTACAAACATGTACGCTGTCAAGCCGTGGGGCTCTGTTTTCCTCATCGGTTGCTCCGTGGGCACGTACGCAATGGGCATAGGCATGCGATGGCGAGAGTCGAGCGTGACCATCATTGAAAAAAAAACTAGCCCTTCGTACGAGAGACAAGCGAACCGCCGTTGCGTGCTAACAGAGCAAACTATCAAACTTCTGACAGACTTGGGCTGCACGGAGGGTCGGGTTCGCTCCATTGTGCGCCCTTCGAAGGGGTGGCGCTTTCTCACGCCCCAGCTCGAGGTGCGACGCGAAAGCAGCACGTTTCCGGGCTGTGCGATTGGGGAGACCACCTTCCACTGCGAAGAGGGCGCGCTCCTCCGGATGCTTCGCACGGAATTTCTTCGCTTTGGCGGGAGCGTCAACTGGGAGACCGAGGCCTATGAGCCTTTCGAGAGCAGCGATGGCACCGACACGTGGAGCCTGCGGAAGGATTACGGGTTCGGCACTGGTGCAGAAGCCATTCTGACGACGGCAGCCAACACGGCACTGACGGCCCAGCTCGTGGCACCGGACCCTGGGCGCATCGCGGTGCTCTTTGACGTCCAGCAGGGCGTGTCAGACGTGGAGACCCACGACAAGGGTGCGCTCTTTGGCGATCAGAGTGACACCTTTATTCTCGTGGGCGATGGGGCCGCTCTCCACGGCTGGTTGTTGGACGAGCGGCGCTGCGCCTGGCGGTCTGTTCGGAGGGCCACCACGAAGAACGCGGCGGATGCGGAGCCGGGTGAGCAATGGGACAAGCTCGTCAAGGACATGCTTCAGCGAGCCGAGCGCAAAAGCACACAGGTAGTGGCCTTGCCTGGTACTACACCCGCGATACAAGATAGTGCCTATCATCATCGTATTAGCGTGCTGGGTGATGGCTTGCTTCCCGTCGATCCCTTTGAGTGGCGCGGGGACAACGCGCGGTGCATGATTGAGGAGGCGTCCACCTTGTGCCGCGCCTTTTACGGAAAGAAGTACCACAGAGGGGACGTGGCCACTCTACTCCGGGGTGTCGAGCAAGACGGCATCGTCAAGCGCGCGAACCTGCTACGCCGTGACCTTCAAGACGCTGAGCACTTTCTGGCAGTGCATCCATTATTGCAGCCGGAGCCATCGTCGACCGTCGATGAGGCCAAAAAGCTGGAGGAGTCGTGATCAAGGAAACCCAATGCAGCGCTCCAGTGCTTGGTGCACACATGGGTATTTCGCTCATTACATTCGAAAGGCGTAATTAGTAAGCAAGATACGTATTGACTTTTGTGCACACGGCCCTTCTCGTTGGCTTCCTCGCTTCTTGTTGCATCATCATTGCGCTTGATCCTTGTTGCTTCCTTTCCGATGTCATACCTTGCCTGTTGCACACCCTCTCTTTTTCTGTAATTACTTTTGGTAGCACTAGTCCAATAAAAGCTAGCACCTTCTTACGACTCGTTTTTGTTTTTATTATTATTCTCTTTTTGTTTGTTGTTTTAATTCGGATTCTCCGTTTTTCTTGTTCTTTATTATTATTATTATTAATTAAAGATCTTACCATGTCCTCCAAGGACACGTCAGAAGAGATGCAGGAGGGGCAGCTCTTCGGTATCTTGAAGAATGGGTCTCGATTTCCAGTGCCGAACACCATGTCTGTCATGAAGACCCTTCTTTCGCCCAAGTCGTGGGAGAGTCCGGCTACACTGATATGGATTGCTGCCTGGGTGGCAGTAGGACTCACCACCGTGCTCTACTTTAAGGGATACCTCCCCCTTTGGTTCTTTTGTGTCCAATTTGCCTTTTGGCGACTTGCTTACAACATTGGTATTGGTATGATGCTCCACTACCAGTCAAACGGGGGGCACTTCCTCGCCTTTTACAAGTCCGCCATGGCAAAATACCCCCGACTGCGCTCCTTTCTCGAGGCATCCGTCGTATTCGCTGATAATTCGGAATACAAAAGCACCGCTTTTCCAGACGAGTTCAACGCGTGGATGCTCTTCCGTCAGATTGAAAACGTCATTCTCGCAAACGACCTCATGTCCTACGCGGTACTGTCTGTCGTTTGCTGGGAGAAGATGACCTTTTCCATTGTCGATACAGCGTGCTTTCTGATCGGCAGTCTGTCCATTGTGTTTGCCTTGTGGAGCAAGTCCGACGCACACCGCGTCATTGGCGACTTTGCGTGGTATTGGGGTGACTTTTTCTTCCTTCTCGATGTGAATCTCACCTTTGATGGTATTTTCCAAATGTTCCCGCACCCCATGTACACGGTCGGCTACGCCTTCATGTACGGTGTGCCGCTCATGGCCAAATCCTACACGCTCTTCTACATGAGCGTCTTTGGGCACTTGTGCCAGCTCGCCTTCTTGGCGTTTGTGGAGAACCCACACATTGATCGAACCTACATGCAAATGGTCCAGCCAGAGGAAGAAGAGCTGCGGCGCAAGGAGGTGTTGTACGGCAACCAAGACAAGGAGGCGTACCTGGACCCAGACGAGCTCGTTGTTTTCTTGCACTTCAACACCTTCCGTGCCAGCGATCTCCTCCTGGCATTGGTTGTTCTTTATCAGTGCGCGACCTTGCTGTTTCCCATTCCTGCGTGGGCATATGTGTTTCACTGCGTGCTGTGGCGCGCTTTCCACAGCTGCTTTCTCGGCTACATTCTGCGAAGGCAGTCCGATGACAAGTGGTTCTCGCGGCACTATGACTCTCCGCAGCGTGCGTTCAACAACTGGAAGCGTATCTACAACGCCAGCGTCACCCTAACGAATCTCTCTTACGTGTATTGCGCCATCAAGCTGTTTCAGTGGTCGGTTCCCTTCTTCGAAGGGAACGAAACTCGCATCTTCTTGATTGTGGTTGGCATACTTCTCATTGGTGTCAATGCGTATGTCAGCCTCAGCATCTACAACTCACTTGGAGATTATGGGTACTTTTACGGTGATTTCTTCATCGATGATGTGGTGCCCTCCCTGGACTACAGTGGTGTCTATCGCTACTTGAATAACCCAGACACATCGCTAGGGCTGTCCGCCTTCTATGGCATTGCCTTGATCTCTGGCAGCGGTATCGTCTTGGTGCTCGCCATTGTGTCTCATCTCAGCATCAAGCTCTTCGAAGTGCTGGTGGAGAAGCCACACATGAGGAAGCTGCACGGTGCCCAACTACGCCAAATGGGGGGCCTGCAAACAGAGGTCCGTCGCCGAGTGAATGAGTCCAAGGCAGAGTATGAAAAGAAGTTGGACAACTTGAAGGGCATGATGGGAGAAAAGAAGGTTGTCTATGACAAGATTAAGGAGAAAATTGCAAATACCGTGTGCAAGGAAAAGGAAGCCTAAGCTTCCTCTTCTCTTCTCCCCTTTCCTTTGCCCACGCATTTATACCCACACGTTGCTTGAGCATTTCTTTTTGATATATATTTATTAATTCATTTATTGATTATTATTACTCATCGATTTACATCGGTACTTTACACGTCTTAAGTTGTTATACAAATGAAAAGGAATGAAACTGCAACAACAATACAGGTGCGTAGATGAAACCTTGTGCTTCGATTCATTCATTGTATTGGCATTTTTCAGTGTCCCGATACAACATTCTTGTCTACAGTTTTTTTTTTCTCTCTCTTCTCCTCTTTGAAGCTCATACTTCGATACTTCGCTTTTGCTTTCTTTAATAGAAAAGAGGAAATCAACTACTGTGGTCCTGCACCGTTCTCTCTACATTTTTTTTGTCTGTCGTTGCTACCACTGGTTATCACTATATATATATATATATATATATAATTAATATATAATCAATAATTTCAGACTCTTTTTTTCTAGACATCTATTTTTTTTTCCTCGTCCTCTGTTTTTTTTTTTGGTCATAATAATTAATTCTTCTTTCGGTTTCGTACACACATTCTAACTCCTCTTCTCCGGATAGATAATCTGTCCTACACTACAAATTTGTAGATATCGCAGCTCGTTCGCTCCTTCCACCCACAAAGACTGTACTACCATGTCCGGTAATGAAGACTATGGCACACCGGAGCAGTCTCGCTCCGAACTGCTCACCGGCAGGAGCCGTCGCAACAGCCTCGGCAGCTCCCGGTACAGCGGGCGGGCAAGCCGGCGCTCCAGCGTTCGCGACGACGGCCAGACGCTGGATGAGTTTCTGCGCAAGCAGCGCGTTATCCGCTACATGCAGGAAGAACGTGAGCGTGCGGCGCGCTCTAAAATCCTCCGTGAAGAGCACGACGGCTGGATCGAGTTTCGCGCCTATGAGCGCTCCGAGCGCCTCAAGTACATGACGGAGCAGGAAATCGCGGAGCTGCTGCAACGCGAGGCGGAGGAAGCGGAGCACGACAAGTCCGTCTCCGATCTGGCCATGAGGCGCGCATCGGAGGACAGCGTGCGCCGCCGCCTCGGTGTCGCTGATCTCAGGAGGAAGGGGGAAGAAGCCATCGTCGCACGACGCCAGAGCCATCAAGACGCTGGAGAGGCTCCCCGCACGGCAGACAGGGAGTCTGCAGCAAAGGCTGAAGCGTTGGCGGTCGCTGAAAACGCACGGCGTCTTGCCGACGACGCCCGCGCCCAAGAGGAAAAGCTGCGCAAAGAGAATGAGGAGCTGCAGCGCCAGCTCGCTCAGGAGCGTGGGGCACGAAGGACCGCTGAAACAAACAATCAGGGTTCGGCCAACGACCTCCGGCAGCAGCTTGACCATCTGCAGGGGCGGCTTGCGGACCAGGAAAAGGAGCTCGTAAATTATAAGAATGAAAAGAATGCGGCTCTCAGTGCTGTCAACCAGCGTCAAAAGGAAATTGATGACCTCCGGCGTCAACTGGAAGCTCTTTCGGTCGAGAAGGGGGCTTCCAAATCGCTTGCGGTGGCGAAGGACGAGGCGAAGCAGCGCGCTCTCCAAGATGGTAACGCGGCGTCCAGTCAGCTGAAAGACGCTCAGCGGGCGCTCAAGCAGGAACAGGGCCGCGTCGCGCAGCTTCAGAAGGATCTTGCCGCGAAGGACGCCGAGCTCAAGGAGGCCGGGAAGAAGGGCAAGAACGCAGACACGGCAGCGCAGAACAAGGACAACAAGGCGCAGGCTGCGGTCGAGGAGGCGAAACGGGCACAAGGGGAACTCGCACGTGAAAAGGCGGCTCGCGAAAAGGCAGAGGGCGAGACCCAGCGTCTGCGCGATGCTCTCCAGAAGGAAAAGGATGCCAACGCGCGCGCCCCGAAGGAGTACGATAGTTTCCGTTCTGGCGCTGATGGCGAGCGGAAGCGTGCCGAGGAGCTGCAGCGTCAATTGCGCGACGTTGAGCGCGTCAAAAAGGCCGATGAGGAGCAGCTGCAGCGCCTGAGGAACGCGCTCCAAAAGTCGCAAGACATGCTCCGCGAGGAGCGGGAGGCGCGTGCGCGCTTTGAGGATCTTGCGGCGCAGGCTGTGAGGTGCCAATCACCGAACGACGAGCTGGAGCGCCTTCGGCGGGAGCTGGGGGAGACTCGCTCCCAGCTTGCAAAGGCGCTCCGCCACAACCAGCAGCTGTGCGAGAACCACGAACGCGAACTGGAGGCGCTGAAGGCATACTGTGCCCGGCTAAAGGAGCACGGCAGCGTCCCGCACACCCCGAGAGAGGGCACCGTGCCGCACAAGACTCCCCGTTCCATACGCAAGGCGGCTCCCGGCGAAGGTGCTGTTCGTCGCCCCGTCCTGCAAGTGAAGGAGGCGCCGTCCGCCGCGGAGGTGGAGAAGCTCCACCAAGAAATTCTTCGCCTGCAAGAGCAGCTGCGATTGGCGGAGAAGAAAAACACAACCGCGGGTGAGAAGACCAAAATAGAGGAAACGAAGCAAGAGAACAAGGATCTCAAGGAAAAATACACGGAATTGTTCAAGATGCACCGTGACGGGGACGCTGCTCGCGTGGCCGCGCAGCGCCAGGCCAAAGAACTCCAGGACCAGGTCGACCGTCTGCAGCGCGAGCTAGAGAAGACGGAAACCAAGGCACAAGAGCGCAAGGAAAAGCCCATCACGGAGGTGGAGCGTGCGGTCGGTGGTGCGGAAGATACGAGCAAGCTTCAGCAAAGGATTGGTGACTTGGAGAAGCAGCTTCAGGCGGAGAAGAAGGCACGCGATGCGGCGGAAAAGAAGGCACAGGAAGTCGTCGAAACGAGCGCGCGCGAGGTGGCCGCGGCAAAGCGGGTGGCAGAGCAGCAGAGTAAGGCAACTCAGGTTGAGAAGAAGATTGAAGTCACACACAAGGAGCCCGAAAAGAAGAAGAAGACGGACGGATGCTGCTAGAAAAGAGAGTGACGGAGAAAAGAAAGCCTCTCATAACTCTGCATGTACTCTCCTCTCCGATTGGCTCTACGACGCTTTCTAAATCTGTGTTTTTTTGTTGTTGTTGTTCCGTTTTTTATTACCATTTAGATTCAATTGGGACATCTTTTTGTTGTTTGACTGATTGGTGATCCTTTTACTTCACCTGTTTTAATTGAAGTAAAAAGGTACACCCGTTGAGCCGTGCACACTTTGAGTATTCTTATTTCGTAGAACTCTTTTTGAGTATGAGGAGCTTTCTTTTCTTGTGTTCTCCTTTTCGCGAGTTCTTGATTCTTATAAGAATAATAATAATAATAATAATAATATCAAAAAAAAAACAAGGTTTACCAATAATACACTGTGGCTATTGTTCCTTCAACGTTTTTTTATTCTTTTTTTCCTTCTCCCTCTAGATAGGTTCCTCTTTCGCCTTCACGAGGGTACCATGACATTTGTGGCCATGCATATTATGTTTTCATTCGGTTCCTCTTTCTTTTCACTTTTTCGTATCTGCAAAAGAAACATAACACCACAACAAGGAATACACGTAACATGAGCTTCAGCTGTACACAAAGAGAGTTTGACGAATGGGCGAGTGTGATATACCACAAGGGTAACTCCGGTTGGATGCTCAAGGGTCGACAGGATTCTCTGCAGCAAAAAACGAGCTGGCTTGAGGGTGTTGCAAGTGTGAAGAGTCAATCGCTTGCTGTCGACTGCTGGATCACCTTTTATATTGTGTACGACACCTTTTATTCACAACCACAACTGTGCTTTTCAACCACCACCGTGTTGGACGCACCAATCTTGTCAAGGCTCTTTCCTGATTTGCACTTTCTTCACTCCGCTCCAGGTGAAGATGGGCCAAAGACGGTACCGCTGGTGAGTTACTGCTTCTGTGAAGAACTCTCACTCAGTGCGTGGAGAATACACTCCTGTGATACTGGGAAGCTGCTGGCGAATGCTGTGCTGGACGGTCGTATAGGTAACCTGCTTGAGCTGTTTATTACCGCCATATCTCCTTTTCTGATATTCCCTCCTGCTCTTTGTGTGTCGTAAGAGACAAAAACGAAGAGAGGGGAAAGAGAATCGTAACTGTTTTCCACATCAGGATAGACGACGCAAGACACCATCACCATCAACGGTGTCACTCACAGTCAAGTAAGTGCCTTCTCTTGTTTTAATTGAATCTCTGCCTCCTTGCCATTCTTTCATTATGTTTTTTTTTTTCAGGCGTTCCTGCACTTCCAGCCAAACTAATTACACTTATTTCGTTGCATTTATTACATTCAGTATTATTTGCTTTAAAAGGGTGATACTACGTACCCATGTTCAGGCGATGCCCATTGTTTCTATGCAGTGTAGGTAAAGGCCCCTTTGACCCATACAAGATACTGGGCATCACTCCAGCTGCTTCCAAAAAGGAGATCAAGAGCGCCTATCACCGTCTCGTCCTCAAGTACCACCCCGACACAGGCCCCGAGGGCAATGCAGAGCGCTTCAATGCAGTTCACGAGGCATATGAGGCCGTGAAGGATGGCAAGTGGAAGCCGACTGCGGAAGCCCAGCGTTCGGGTGCCGATAACGGACCGTACGGCTGGGACCCCAAGATGCGCATGTACGTCTACGAGCAGCCAGGGTCCACGAAGGACGGCTACGTTTCCGGCCAAACGGAGGTCGTTTTAAAAATTGTGATGATCACATGCTTTTTGTTTGTTTTCATCCGCTTTGCCATGTTATGGTCATCTAAGCGTGCATCCAACAAAGTTCACGCATTACAGCATGACGAGAGTGCCCCTACAGATTCCGTTCATGCAGACGATGGCAACGAAGTGCAGTGGACATCATTCGCTCATGCGGAGAATGAAACCACATCTTCCGCCTCGTCTTTTGATCAGACAGTGGACCCCTTTTCCCGCAAATAAGTGCGCTCTGACACTGTCGCCATCTCTCGGCACAATATAGTACCAACCCTTTCGTATTTCCTTTTACCTGCAGTTTTTCTTTCTTTTAATGCCATCGAGCATACCACACGTTGCTCCTTTTATTACTGTGTATGTGTGACCTCATCTACGGCTTCCTACTCCTCCCTATTTGCGACTCACCTTCCACTGCAAAGCAAAGCACACTATTAAGCTGCAACAGTGCATAATCAACTCTATCCCCAAATCCACCGCTATCATGTCCGATTCCACCTCTGAGACATCGACCCTGTGCGATGGTCTGAAAGGGTCCTACACGGTCGGCATACACGTGTTCGGGATCTTCGTCATCCTCTTCTCCGCGTTCGCGGGCTGCGCGCTGCCGCTCGTCACCAAGTATGTGCGCTTTCTGCGCGAGAACCCCTTCGTCTTCGCCATTGGAAAGAACGCAGCCACAGGTGTGTTGCTGTCTGTGTCTTGCATTCATATGATTCACGAAGCATCGGAGAAATTTGAGGAGGAGTGCATTGCCGATGCCTTCAAGAACTACAGCGCCTACCACTTTCTGTTTGCTCTCATTGCCGCGCTGCTTATGCAAACCCTCGATCAGGAGATGGCCGCAACAGCGGAGCGCTGGATGCAAGTGGGTAGGCACTCGCATGAACAGGACCATCATGTTGTGATTGAAGACACTCCAGAAGCACACCCGCTCTTAGGTGGGGGTGGAGAGGAACAGGACGGCACAATGGATGACTCTGCTACTGGTCAATCCGTCACCCCGCGACGCGCAGGGTCCTCTCGCAGCTCGTCTGACGCGCACGACCACCACGAGGGACACGGCCACCAGCACCTCTTCGTCATGCCGCCCGCCGACATGGGGCACATTCGGCGCGTCATCTCCGCCGTCTGCATGGAGTTCGGCGTGACGCTCCACAGCGTCTTCGTGGGCATCACGGTGGGCCTGACGACCAACACGGAGCTCAAGCCGCTGCTCGTCGCGCTCTTCTTCCACCAGCTGTTCGAGGGCATGGCCCTCGGCTCGCGTCTGGTGGACGCCAGCTTCGGGGGCAAGCTGGAGTACATTCTCGCCCTCGTCTTCTCCGTCAGCGCGCCCTTCGGCATGATCGTCTCGACCATTGCCGTGTCCATCTCCAAGAGCGCCATGTCGGGCACGCGCTTCGTGACCACGATGGCCATCCTGGACGCGCTGTGCGGCGGCA
>AUXH01000422.1:0-16953 GCA_000482145.1 Strigomonas culicis | reverse complement strand
TGTCCGGCGCGTGATAGTTCTTCTTGTGCTGCTCCAGGCGCCGCTTCGCCTCGCGCGCGCGCTTGCGCTCTGCCTTCCGCTCGCGGCGCGCCTGCTGCGCCTGTTCCTTCCGCCGCCGCTCCTCGTCCTTCTTCTGCTGCTGCGGCGCGTCGCTCGGGTGGCCGACGTGGATGGGCCGCGCCGCCGCCGTGGGCGGCTTGTAGAAGCGCAGGCTGCTCTCCGCGGTCAGCGGCGCGAGGACGGGCTGGCTGGGGTCTAACGCGAGCGGCGCCGGCGCCGCGGTGGCGGCGGGTGGCGCCGTGAGGCCCTTCGCCGGCGCCGTGCCTGCCGCGGCCGCGCCCTTCTTCGTGAGGGGGCTGCGCTCCAGTGCAAAGAAGTCGTCGAACTTGCGCACGTCGATGGGCCGCTCGTGGCGCTTCGGCGGGCGGTACCACTCCTTTTGCAGTGTCGCCGCGGACAGCTCCGTCGTGAGGTCCGGCGCCGCCTCCGCGTCGGGCCTGGGCGTCGTGTGCGCGGGGCGGCCGGGGGCCGGCAGCGCCGCGGGCCGCGCGCCCTCGTCCGCGCCGCGCGTCGCGCCCGACGCGCGGTGGCCGGATGCGGCGGCGGAGGGGGCGGAGGAGAGGGACGAGGACAGGGAGGAGGAAGGGGTGCTGCCGCTCCGCGGCCGCTCGCCGCCGGCCACCTCCGTCAGCGGGTCCATCTCGGCCGCCACCTGGTTGATGCAGTGCACCGCCTGCTGCCGCTCCTTCCGGTTCGCGGGCGGCGCGCCGCGCTCCTCTGGCGGTAGCGCAGCCATGTCTGCGGCGAGCAGCAGCATCTCGCGGCGGCGCTGCACGACGTTGGCGTAGTGCGCGTCTTCCTCCATCTCCTCCCGCGCCGCCACCTCCTTGTCCTTGAAGAACTTGATGAGCGGGCTGCCGATCGACCAGAGGCCGAGGGCGCACGTGAGGTTGTACAGAAACACGTACTGCTGGCTGCGCAGCATCGCCTCGTCGGTGAACCAGTCGACGCCCTTGAGGTTGGTCACCACCGAGAGTGGGTACACCAGGCCGTTCTGAAAGGTGCTCCCCAGCACCATCAGCACACGCCACTGCTTCGTCACGAGGCGGCAGAGCACGAGGGAGAAGCAGACGCCGAGGAGCTGGGGGATGAGCGACATGATGACCGCCCAGTAGTACTTGCGCAGCAGCTCGAGAGAAATGTCCAAGGCGAGGTTGCCGAACAGCATGCTCGGCAGCAGGATGCGCAGCGCAATGAAGGAGAGCCCCTTCTCACTCGTCTCCGGAGTGTTCAGATAGGGCGAGATGAAGATGCCCACCACCACGGCGGCGACGAGCTTGAACATGGTGCTGAAGGACACATAGAAGAGGTGAAGAAACGACACCATTTTTTTTCTTCTTCCTTTCCTCCACAAAAAACAACAGTGGTAACACAAGCGCCCGAATTATCTTGTTTTTTTTTTCAATACTGAATAGCTGTGCTATTCGTTTGTTTTATTTCTTTAAAACGCTAAGCTAAGCATAAAGAAAAGTTTTTTTTTTTGTAGAGGAGAGAAAGAGAAAGAAAAATCAAATGAAGCAGTAGGTCCGACTATGAAGGAGACCTTTGCGCACCGTATGATACACCAGAATGTGTGTTGTTGTCGACTCTCTTTGTAGTACCCTTTCATACAGGTTCAACTTTTAAATATAATGATAAAAGAGTACGTTTTATTTTTTGTTTGGAAAAAGTTTATGAAGATAACAAAGCATTTTTTTTCAAACAGTTTTTAATGACCGGAGTGCGCGCGCGCTCCGGTTCTTATGCCAACCTATAAGATAACACTCAGAAAAGCAGATCGCCTCATTTAGATCTCTGCCAGAGACACAGCCGTTCACTTCAAATGGAACGAATAGAAAGTGTGTCGGGAAATGAAATAAGTAAACAACAAACAGAAACCAATGACATCGTATCGAGTTTTTTTTTAAAAAAGAAAGCAAACAAGGAAAAGGAAAGACAAATCGTAAAACAATAACATATAAACGCACATACACACACACCTATGTGTAGATGTACGTGTGCCTAAGTATACATTAGCCAAACCGTGCCTATATATACGACTGTACGTAGAGGATGTCGAGGAAGAGCCAAACGGTCGTACTCACGACGCACGAAACGTACATGATGAAGATCATCTTGGTGTACATGTCCGCGTGGTAGTCGTGCAGTGCGCAGATGAGCGAGCTGTTGATGGCGGAGGGCGAGCACGTCTCGATCAGCATGGTCAGCAGGAAGCCGCGGTCCTTCGGCAGCAGCCCCCCGACGTGTAGCACGTGGATGAGACAGAAGCAGATGGCCGGGACGAAGACGAGGCGGATGCCCACCGCCAGCGACGTGAAGATCACCTGCGGCGGCACCGCCCGGCGGATGCGGTCGGCGACGGTCAGACGTGTCTGCGCGACGACGCCTTCCCCATCCGCATCCCCCGCGCTGGCGGGCGCCGGCGGTGCGTGGTGGGCGAGGCCGGGCTCCGCCGCGGCGCCGCGCGCGCTCATGACGGTGAGGCCCAGCACCAGCAGCTGGACCGGGATGGCGCCGCCGCCGACGAGCGAGAGCCCGCCGACGAGGATCTGGCCGCAGAAGGACTCCGCGAGCCAGCGCAGCGGCGGCGTCAGCGAGATGCACAGTGCGACGAGACTCGCGTAGACGGGCGGCGACTTGAAGGCGCCCCCGACCGTCTTCCCCCACCGCTGCAGTCGGCCCACTTCCGCGGCACCGGTGCCGTCGCCGTCGCTGCTGACGCGCGCGCGGATGGGCGCGTCATGCTCCTGCGCGGGTTTGTACCAGCGCATCTGCTCCACTGTGCTGGCCGTGCGCTTGTTGGCCGGCCGCCCCTGAGCCGCATCCACCCCGTCGAGGCTGCTGTCGATCGTCTCGGCATCGACCTCGCCGACGATGTCCTTCAGCGCCGCGCCGTCCGCCTCCGGGGCGCAGGTCGCCGCCTCGTAAGGGTAGGTAAAGCTGTCCTGCAGGTGTCGGTCGGAGGCGTCGCCGAGGGCGGTGGTTCGCTCCTCCAGCGTGCGCGCCATCGCGAGCCGCCGCTCCTCCGCGACCTCTTTGCCCTTGTAGTACTTGATGACCGGCTCCCCGATCGCCCACAGGCCGATGGAGCAGATAATGTTGTAGAGAAAAAGAAAGGACTGCGCGTTGACCACCTCCTCGGCGCCGAACCACTCGATGCCCTTGAGGTTGACGACGAGGCTGATGGGAAAGGTGAGGCCGTTCTGAAAGCTGCTGCCGAGGATAAGCAGCGCGCGGTACTGCTGCGGCACCAAGTTTTTCGCCAGGAAGGACATGATGGCGCCCAGGCACACGGGGATGAGCGCAATCACCGGCGCCCAGTAGTACAGCGTCACGGACTCCCACGTGACGCTCTGGCACAAGTTGGCGAAGAGAAGGCATGGCAGGAATACCTGCACCGAGATGTAGGAGAGTCCCTTCTCGCTCTTCTTGCGCTCGAGGAAGAACTTGGAGATCACCATGCCGGCTATGCAACACAGCAGCACCTTGCCCACCGTCACGAACGTGATCAACCCAAGCTGCAAATAGTTTACCATGTGGAAAAGAGCGATATATATGTACTCTTCACAGAGAATATCAAGAAAAAAAAACACGGTAAATAAGAAAAGTAAAGATAAATATTGATGAAAAAAGAATTGTTCTCTATAAAAAACGTTTTTTTTTACAAAATCGAATCAGCTTTCAAGAGTGATTTTTAACGGAAAAATCCTAGCTCTTAAGATGGCGCACTTGGCACGTACAACACAGTTCTGAATGACTGTCAGTATAAAGAAAAGTGAGAGAAGAAAAGAAAATATGACACAAATCACTTTATTATTACTATTTATATAATTCAGTTTCAGAGAGAGGGCGACACCCTTCTTATTATAATCGTGTATACCTCCGACCTACTATTTTTATTATCCTTATGCACATTATTAAGCATAACTAAAACAAAATGGAACACTGTGTGTAACCCGTTTAACGCAAAACATGATTACACTATATATTTTAGTTTAAGTTCTCTGCTACAACAAGGGCTAACGCTTTTGTATTAGACTTTATAGTTATAACTGCCTTGTGTATGTCCATTGCGATGCACTAAGTGTCTACTGATAATACGACTGCACGTACAGAATATCGAAGAAGAGCCAAATGGTGGTCGTCACGACCGCCGTCATATACATGACAAAGATCATGCGCGTGTACTCCTGTGTGTGGAAGCTGTGAATGGCGCAGATGAGTGAGCTGTTGATGGCCGAGGGCGAAGCCGTCTCCAGCAACATGGAAAGCAAAAAGCTGCTGTCGTTGGGCAACAGGCCCGCGCGGTTCAGCAGATGAATCACGATGAAGCACACGGAGGGCACCATGAGGAGACGAATGACGATGGCCACAAACGTGAAGAGGGCCTGCGGCGGCATGGAGTTCTGCGCCTTTTGCAGTAGCGTCCGCTTCGTCTTCACCACGACCACCTCGCCATCCGCGTCCTCCGCGGCGGCGGTGGCCGCGTCGGCCGGCGGCGGCGCCGGCGCCACCTGCCGTTTGCTCATGACGGTGAGGCCCAGCACCAGCAGCTGGACCGGGATGGCGCCGCCGCCGACGAGCGAGAGCCCGCCGACGAGGATCTGGCCGCAGAAGGACTCCGCGAGCCAGCGCAGCGGCGGCGTCAGCGAGATGCACAGCGCGACGAGACTCGCGAAGACGGGCGGCGACACCAGCGCCCCCTTCACCATTCTTGCCCACCGGTGCACACTGCTCTCCGCGGGGGGACCGGTGACGGTGCCGTCGTCCGCGTTCAGCGCGCGGATCGGCGCGTCGCTCGCCTGCGCGGGCCTGTACCAACGCATCTGTTCGACCGTGCTCGCCGCGCGCTTGCCGTCCGGCCCCGCCTCCACCACCGGCGCCTCGCCCGCCTCGCGCCGGGAGGTGGGCGACTCGTACGGATAGGCGAAGCTGTCGTTCACGTGCCGCGCGATGGCGTCCTCGCGGGCGCCGGCGGTGTCTCGGTTGGCGACGGCTTCCTGCAGCAGTCGCTCCTCCTCCAGCTCCTTGTTGCGGTAGTAGATGATCACCGGCTCGCCCACGGCGAAGAGCGCGATGGCGCAGACAATGTTGTACAGAAACATGTAGGACTGCGCGCGCGTCGACTCCGCGGCGCCGAACCACGACACCCCCTTTAGGTTCAGCACAATGCTGAGAGGGAACGTCAACCCGTTCTGGAAGCCGCCCGCGAGCATCAGCAGCGCCTGGTACTCCTTCGGCAGCAGCGGCTTCGCGAGAAAAGACAGCACAACGCCGAGGGCGACCGGGAGCAGGGCGATCAGCGGCGCCCAGTAGTAGAGCGATACGGAGCTCCACTCCACGCTCAGGCACAGGTTGGAGAAGAGCAAACAGGGGAGGAGGATTTTGGTCGTGATGTACGTCAGACCCTTCTCACTCTTTTCCTTTTCAAGGAAGTACTTGGAGATGAACATGCCGGCGACCGCACAGAGCATCACCTTGCCCACCGTGGTGGCAGTAATGAAGCCAAGGCTGAAGTAGTTCATTTCCTTTTCCGTAACTATACCTTTTCCACACACACACACACACACACACACACACAAACTTACCCCTGTCCCTTTCTGTGTCTTGTCGAGGTGCTGATTCGTCTGCTACGAATCGATTCTGAAGAAGAGCACAGTGTAATTAGGACACAGATAGAAAAAAAAAAAGATTGAAAGAATAGAAAAAAAAAAGCGATATCAACAACAGTAAAAAAAAAACTGAAGTACTTCGTTAATGTCTTCTTCAACTTTTTACTTTCTTTTACACTGCACACACCTTCTTGGAGAGAATAAGAAAAGCGTACAGGATAGAAATAGAGTTATAAGAGTACCCAATCGGACTAGGCAGCCCCAAGGACACACGACTTCTTTCCTTTTTTTTTGAATGCTTTGAAAATCCATACTGTTCTTTTTTTATTTTTTATTTGGTTGCTTTTTAACTTGTATGTTAATTATTATATTACTCGATATACGTAAATGTTCTCTACGTTCTCCTTCAGCTCTGTTACGAAGGCATCGACGTCCCCCTCCTTTCCACAGGCGTCGTCTTCGCAACACCCGCCGCCCTCGCCGCCACACCCCACGGGCCCCAGACGGAAGGCCACAAACGCGTCCTGCAGCTCGCGCAGATCCACCGGCACAACGTAGGAAGCCAACCACGCAGCGGCGGCCGCGGACCCGACACCAGACTCCTCCTTGTTCGCATCGCTGCGGCCGCGCTTGCGGCCGGCGGTGCGCTGCCCACCGGCGTCGCCGGCCACTGGCGGCAGCAGCCGCAGCGTCGCCTCGTCGAAGGCGCGGAACGTCTCCTCCAGGCTGGGCGCGCAGACGAGCAGCTGACCCGGCCTGCAGGCCGTCTCGCGCAGCTGCTGCCAGCAGCGGAGGTGCTCCGCGGGGCTCTTCACGAAGTACTCGAACACGTTGTGGAGGACCAGCACATCGGCAGCGCGCAGCGCGGCGGCGCCGTCGCCGTGGAAGCAGTTGCTCTCGACCAGGTCGCAGACGAGCGGCGGCGGCGCCGCGCCGGCGGCGAAAAAGCGCTGCAGCACGGCGCGTTCCAGCTCCACCAGGGGATGGTCCAGCTCGATGCCGACGACGCGCTTGAGAAAGGGCAGCATGGCTGCCGCACCCGTCCCGCCGCCGCCGACCCTCTTTGCCTCCAGCGCGGCCCACAGCAGGCCGCCGAAGCGCGCGCCGACCTCCGCCAGCGTCTCGACCGGTCGCTGGTGCGCCGCTAGCAGGTGCGCGTTCAAGAAGGGCAGTAGGAAGCAGCTGATGTACACCATTTGATCGCGCGAGAAGGAGTGCGAGATGAAGTCCGTGAGCCCAATCTGCGTGCTGCCGCAGCACTGGCAGTACTCGCGCGGCAGCTTCCCGTCCTGCACGAGCTCCACCACGTCCTCCTCCTCCAGCAGAAAAGCGTCCACGGAGAAGACAGGGGGCGGTACAACCGCCGCGTCGCTGCCGGGCGCCGCACGCGTGTTGGCCTTCTCCTTCGCCGGACGGCGCTCCGCTGGGGCCGGCACCTGCGTCGGCTCCTCCAGACTGCCGTAGGGGACCGCGCGGTTGAGGTAGCGCTTGATCTTCACCAGCTGCCGGTCGACCGCCGCGACGGCCTCCTGCGAGGGCAGGTACGGGAGGTGCGGCGGCGCTCCCTCCGTCGCGTCGCCGCCGCCGTGGTGGTGGTGGTGGTGGCCGCAGCCGCTGTCGCAGCAGGCCGCGTGCGACGCCTCCGACGACTCGCCGTCCGGTTGCTTTGCGGCCTTCGCCTCCTGCTGCCACTGGCGCCGGCGCGTGCGCTGGTACTCGGCCACGAGCGCTAGGAAGATGTCCATCTCCGCCGGCGCCCACAGCTCGAGGTGGGCGTCGTCGAGCGTCTGCTGGATCGCGTCGAAGAGAACTTCGTGTTTCTCCATTTGCAACAAGTAGGCTTGTGCGTTGCAGTGAACCGGGTAGAGAGAGAGAGAGAGAGAGAGAGAGAAGACAGGATGTCGGTAGGAAGAGTAGTTAACACACACACACACACACACACACACACACACACACATAAAACAAAACGGTCAACAGTCCACCGTTCACACATACAAAACCATCCTACAAGGTATACCATTTTCTTTTTTCTTCCTTCGACTGTATGCAAGAATGAAAGCAACAACACATATACAAAAAAAAAATGATGATAAAGAGAGCAGAGTGTAGGCGCACCGCGCACATATATATACGGCCCCCCTCTCCCTCTCTTCGGTCTACCCCGTCGCGGACGCAAACACAAAAATGTTCCAGTAGAAAGTGGCGCAGCCGAACCCGGCGTCGCTGCGGCAGAGATAGCCCTCCTCCTCCAGCCCCTCCAGCAGGTCCAGTGCAACGGCCGCGTCGACCTGCAGCAGACCAGCGAGCTGCACGTCAGTCACGGACTTGAGCGCGCTCGGCGAGGCCGGCAGCGTGTGCGTGGTCGGTACCTGGCGCACCGCGGCGGTCGACGTGAGGCGCTCGCTGCCCGGAGCCGCCAGCTGCGGCCCCAGCAGCGCCGTCAGCCGCGCAAGGATGATGGATCGGTCGTTGTGCACCAGCGCCAGGCGGCCGGAGCGGAGCGTCTCGAGATGGTAGACCGCCCCTGGCTGCTGCTCCAGCTCCCGACACGCCAGCAGCACGTCATCCGGCGAGACGAGGTCGCCGCTGCGCGCCTTGTTGTACAGCGAGAAGAGCTCGATGAGCGGCACCAGCGGCAGCTCGCCGAACAGCTTGGCGTTGCGGGGGTGCGTCATCCACGCGTGCAGCTCCCTGCCGAGCTCGCGGTGGTACTGCTGCTGCTTGGTGCCTGCGTCCTTGCCGCCGCTTGCGCGGCCCTTCACCATCACGCCCAACCCGAGCGTCTCCTCAATGCTCTCCAGCGCGCTCGCGTCGGCCTCGTTGGCGCCGCTGGCGCCGGCCGCGTTCAGCTTCATACGCTTGATGTTCGCCACGAGGGCGCTGGCCTGCTGCATGACATCCTCGATGTCCTTCAGCGTGCCTTGCACCTTCACCGACTCCGCGCTGTACTGCATGACGCCCGCGATGCCGATGCGGTCTGCCGTCATGTGGGTCTCCACGACACGCTCTTCGTCCTCCTTGAGCTTCCGCGCCACACTACCACGCGCGGCCGGGCTCGCCTCAGCGCGACTCGCCACGGCGGAGGCGGCAGGGGCGGCCGCCGCGATCGTCGACGCCGACGGCGTGGTCGACGTTGGCGCGCGCGTCTGCCACGCCTTCTTACCCAGCGCGTCCATCAGTTTGTCGTAGAAGGTGTCCATGCCGCTCTTGCGAAACGCGATCTTGGCGTACTGGTTGGACGGCAGGTGGAGCACGATCTTGTCGCTGGAGAAGAGGGAGCCCTTGGCCTTCACGGGCGCGTGGCCGGACCGGCTCAGGTCCTCCAGGGAGAGCTTCAGGACGGTGTTCTCCGGGTCACCGGCTTGGAACACAATGCTGTGCGTCGTGACCGAGACGTGGCCGTCCTTCCAATCCGTTTTCTTGTCCCGGTCGTACAGGCCGGCGCCTGCTTGCGTGACGATGAGGACCTCATCGCCCTGCACAACACTACCGGTGGCCCACTTCCAGTATTCCATTGTTTTCTTTTTTTTCCTTCTTTAGAATGTACGGCTCACACTGTATAGGTGGGCAGCGCGTGTACAGATCTAGAAAGATGATAAGTGGGGGAGAAAGCAGCATGCTGTCAACACAACGGCAAACCATATCTATACGAACCATAAAACACATTTGAAGCTGTGCAAAGATCATGAAGCAGCTGATATTCTTTTTCTTTCTATCTTTGTTCTTGATACAGAGACACACGCACATGCGTATACATGCGCGTGTGAATGCAAGCAACGCAATGGAAATGTACAGTAAAAGTGTGTATGTATTATACATGTATATAGTGTTTTTTTTGTTGTTGTTGCTCAAAACTAATGTTACATCTGTTTCATCCAGTCATCGTTTAGCTGATTCGCCCAGTCTACCAGCCCACCCACATCGTCTTCCTCAATCACCTTTGGGGTCGGCGGATTCGCCAGCTTGAGTATCTCCTCTAAAGGTGCCACGGGGCCTGTGGGTGGCGGCGCCGTCGCGGAGGCACTGGAGCGTCGCGCGCCATCCGTGCCTTCCTCCGCCTCTTCCGCATCGTCTAGCTGCTCGTGCGGCGACGACGGCTCGTCCTCGTAGGGCTCTCCGCCGCCACCCGCGCGGTACAGCGCCTGCAGCCGCAGCCGCCGCTCGACCAGCTGGCGGCGCCGCTTGTCATCGGCGTCCTCGCCGCCACCGCTGGCACCAGACCGCGGCGGCGGCGCGAGCGGGGCGCTGTGCACCGCGCCGCTGCCGGCCTCGGCCATGGCCCGCTTGTAGTAGCGCTGCCCGGCGCGTTGACTCATCGTCTGCGTGTCCAGCGGCGCGCGCCGGGAGAGGTCGCGCACGTAGGGGTGCTGCTGCAGCGCCCGCGGCGCCACGCCGCCGCCGTCGTCGACCGTCGCGGCGAGGGGCGACAGCCCCAGCTGCAGAAGTATCTGCGCCTCGTTGCGGCCGTAGGTGGGCGCCTTGATGTCGCGTATGACGTAGTCCTGGTAGCTCTGGTCGTCCGCGTGGGCGCCGCCGCGGCCGCGGGCGGACACATCCGCAGGCGCCGCGTCGTAGATACGGAAGGGCAGCCGTGCGCGCTGCTGTGCGTCTTGCCGCTCCTGCTCGCGGCGGGTCACCCGCTGCGGCGCGGCGGAGACCGCGGGCGACAGGTCGTACACCAACGGGGCGGGGGCCACCGGTGGCAGCGTCCGCGCCGGGTCGGTGCTCCGCGGCTGCTGGAGCGCCTCCTGCTGCTGGTGGAGTTCGCCGCGGAGGTCTTCAATGACCCGCATGAGCTTGTATTCTTGCCATGGACCTACATACATTTACATGTACAGTTGACAAAAAAAAGAAGAAAAAAAAAGAATAGTTTCTTCTTCTGTTTCTGTTTCTGATTTCTTTTTTTTGCCGACAGAGACCACCACCACGACACCAACAAAAAGAGGGATGGAGAGAAGGGGAAACCCACAATGATTTAACAGAAAACACATATACGCGTCGAACCAAAATGGAGACTGTATCCTTACGAAGGTGGAGCGTGGGTGCCGATGTACATACATGTACACAAATAAACGTTTTAATTTACTTATTTGTTTGTAAGCTTTTGAAAAAGGCGTTAAGAAGTGTGAATATACAAGTGGTATTTGCCAGCTGCTCTTCTTTACGCTCTCGCACTTCGCTTTCTGTCGTACGGGCACCTGCATGTGTGTGTAAGGTGGTTATTCCGTCTTCTGGAAGGGCGGGTCCGGCTTCTGGTCCATCTCCCGCACCTCCCCGTCGCGGTTGCGGTCGAACCCGCGCGTGTCGAGCCCGCGCTTGGCCATCAGCTCCGCGCTCTCCTTGCGTAGGTTGTTGAAGAGGTCCTCGGCCTTCACCTGCAGCGACGGGTCGTCGGGGTTCTGCGCCATGTCGTCCAGCACGTTCTGCAGCTTCTTTTGATTCTTGGTGTTCCACGAGGCGAGCGGGATCTGGCCCGACCCGCGCTCCAGCGGCTTCGCCTGCGTCGGGCTCGGGCTCCAGGCGATGGTGTGGAAGACCTCAAACGTCGCGGGGATGAGGTCGTTCTTCT
The DNA here is from genome assembly GCA_000482145.1 of Strigomonas culicis. Lineage (NCBI taxonomy): Eukaryota > Euglenozoa > Kinetoplastea > Trypanosomatida > Trypanosomatidae > Strigomonas > Strigomonas culicis. The sequence goes on along the minus strand of AUXH01000422.1, from coordinate 5,712 downwards.
TATACAGCGTGTCGTAAATCGCCGCCGCGCAGAGCAGCACGCTGCGGTCGAGCGGCTGCCGCTGGTGGTGGCATGCAGACTCGCCCATCACCGAGAGGTGCTCCAGGACGTGGAAGGGGGTCTGGTAGAGCAGCAGGTGACGGTCGAGGTCGATGGTGGGGATGTTGAAGCCGCTCTGCAGGACGAGGGTGGAGAGCCCGGCCCCGTCGATCATCGGCGAGATGTGCGGCGACACGCCGCCGAGCGCCTCCGACTGCGCGAGGCTGAAGCAGCTGCGCAGCTCATAGAGCGTGTTGCCGCCGAACATGCTGCCGATGAAGAAGCCGTCGCGCTTCAGTACCTTGCGGATGTTCACCATCGCGGTCTCGAGGTCGTTCACCCAGTGCATGGAGAGGCAGGACACAACCATATCCACCGACTTCTCCGGGATGCCGAAAGGGTTGGGCGAGAGCTCCTCGTCGCAGCAAATCTGCACAAACTCTACCTCCGGCGGGATGAGGTGCTTGATCTCCTCGTAGTTGCGGTTCAGGCGGTCCTCGCAGATGTCGGTCTGGATGTACTGCTTCAGTCCGTGGAACTCCTTCTTCTCCAACATGTGGCGGAAGTACCAACCGGTGTGAGCGCCGACCTCCAGCACGATGGGCGTCTCCCGCTTCACGAAGGCGCGGCGGTCCAGCATCTGCGCGGCGCACTGCTTGTGGATGTCGCACGCCTCGGCGTCGACGAAGCTGCGCTGCAGCCCCTTCAGCTTGCGGTCGAAGAACTGCATCACGTTCGACCGCGCCTGCGTCGACCGCGTCAGTATCATGGGCGAGGTCATGGGAACCGCTCGTGCTAGTGGGGGTGGGATCGATACGTGTAAGGGATAAAAGGGGTTTCTTGCAGCGGAAGAGAAGAGTAAGAGATGGAAGGGGAAAGTCATATGTTAGGAAGCGATATCGGTGACATGAGGGATGCAGTAAGCGTAGAACACAAGTTAAAGAAAGAGATGAATGCGTACAAAAGTGGCCAGCAAAAAAAAAAAGAGAGAATCTTTTTATCATTATTGTTGTTATTGCTGTCAGTATTTCTCTGCATCTTGTTGCACAGTGCCCATGCAAACACACGAATGAGAAGAGGTTGACACGCTCTATTCTAACAGAAAAAAAAAACGGTTTGTATAGTAATACAGACAACGGAAAACACTGCCTCAAACGCAAATAGAACTACCTTGCTTCTATGCTGTATAGACGGTCTACACGCACACACCCACACACACACCCACACGCTGCGATGGGCGAAGAAGGCTCATCGCAGACCGCCGCTTACACTCCGGCCGGGGGAGTTGCGGCGGCGCCGCGCGAGGGCCTGCCCGGCCATGGCGACGTGTTCCTCTAGCTCTGTGGCGCTGCGTTCGTACTCGCGGAAGGCGTTCAGCAACGCCTGGTACTTATCCTCCATGTCGGCCGCGAAGGCGGAGAAGCGCGACCGCTGCCGCTCGTCGGCGGCACCGAGCTCGCCGGCGATGCTACCGATCTCGCTGCCCTGCCGGTTCAGCTCCGCGTCGACGGCGCGCGCGCTCTCCTCGACGTTGCGGAAGTTCTCGTCCGTGCGGTCGCTGAGCTCCTCCAGCATCTGGCGCAGCCGCTCGACGCCGCTCTCGCGCGCGAGCTGGTCGGCGCGCTGCTGCAGCTGGCGCAGCGCGTCCGCCACGTGGCGGTCCTGCTCGGTGCGCGCGCTGGCGAGCTCGTCCAGCGCGCGGGCGATGTCGCGACGCTCCTGCGCGCTCTGCCGCGCGAGCCCCTCCACATCGCGCGCGACGCCCTGCACCCCCTCCTGCAGTGGGGCGAGGCCGCGGTGGGCCCGATCCGCGTCCTGCGCGGCGGCCGTCGCCGTCTGGCGCGCCACATCGACGTCCCGCACGACGTGGTCCATCGCCGCCTCGAGGTCCTGCAGGCGCACCCGCACGTCGTTGTAGAAGGAGGCGTCCACGGCGCTGCTGACCTGCTCCACCACGCGCGCCACCTCTTCGTGGCGGCGGCGGAGGTCGCCGACGTTGTCGTCCAGGTCATCTACGCGCTGCAGCAGCTGCCGCTGGCCGTGAAGCAGCTGCTGCTGCTGGCGGATCATGTTCTGCAGGACCGTGCTGAGATGGGAGCCGTCCATCTGGAAGCCGATCAGCGGACGGCTTTGCAGAAAGTCTAGCGCATCATCCATTGTCCCCTGTAGTGTTCGTATTATGATGTAGTCTTACTGTTATACGTGCGTTATTCTACTCTTTTCTTTTCTTTAAAGTTCCTAAAAATAGATCAAACGTACCGATAACGAGGGAGTGAGGGAGAGTAGAGACGGATGTAAAAATCAAAAAACAAAACAGAGCAGCAGTCTTTTATACACTTGTCAGTTTTGGGGGTTTGATCGTTCTTTTATTCCCCTATTCGTATGTATGTGTGTGTGCTACTGACGAAAAGTAAGAAACAACACAAAAGAATTAAGTATATTTTTGATTTATGGCTCACTAAAGCGAAGGTATGATGCCGCAGAAAGAGAGAGAGATCCTTTACATGGATATTGTTTTTTCCCCTGCTTCCATTCATTCTTCTTCATCCTTCAAGTCAATGATATTCCATTTGAATAAATATATCAAAATACATGATATATGTATATATCTTTTAACGATAATAGAAACTAAAAAACGAAAATGAAAACTAAACAAAAAACAGTAAATGAGGAGATCGAAGGAGATTCAAAGTAAGAGAGAACAAAAAAGAGAGTGAATAATTGACGGAAAGAGATATCTACAAAAATAAAAGACACAGAATCACGAGATCCTCTGCTCACACGCTGTAGCTTCTCCCCACAGTCTTCATTTATTCCTTTTCTTTATTTTTTTTTCTTCTTACCTCTCTTTCAAAAACACTTGCACATTGGCGCTTAGAGTGTTCCTTTTTTCTTCTTCTTCGTTTATTCTTTTTTTTTTCTCTCCACTATCTCGTCTTGTGCCTACAGGTTGGAGCGCGCGAAGGACTCACCCAGCTCAATGTTCTTCTTGATGATGGGCACCGCCTCCTTCAGGAGGCTGGCCTCGCTCTCGGACACAGGGCCGATGGGCAGGCGCTTCTCAATGCCGTTCTTGCCGAGGATGATCGGGATCGCGAAGAAGGGAGACTCGTGCTTGCCGTCCGTGTCCACGTAGGCGTAGACGAGCGGGCTGCCGGCGCCGGTGATGCCTTCCACGACCTTGAGGGCAAAGCGGGCGCCGGCCTCCGCCATGGAGAGCGTCGCGGAGCCGCGGCCCGCCTTCGCCTTCACGACCTCGGTGCCAGCCACCTGCACGCGCTTCGTGATCTTGTCCAGCTGCTCCTTCGGGGGGAGGGGTCCGGGCAGCTGGTGGAACAGCGGCACGATCGTGACGTCGCTGTGGCCGCCGACGACGGGCACCTGGGCGACGGCGAGCGGGCGGCGCGCGTCGTTGATGAAGCGCGTCGCGCGGAGGCCGTCGAGCAGGGAGACGCCGAGGAGGCGGTTCTTGTCGTAGATGCCGAGCTTCTTCAGCGCCTGCGCGGCGATGGCGACGGTGCTGTTCACGGGGTTCGTGACGACGCAGAAGACCGCCTTGGGGCTGGCCTGGCCGCAGGTGAGCACGAGGTCGAGGATGATGCCGGCGTTGACCTTGAAGAGGTCATCGCGGGTCATGCCCGGCTTGCGCGGGACGCCGGCCACGACGACGAAGACGTCGACGCCTTTGGCGAGCTCCGCGAGGGCGGGGTCACGCTTCACGCCGATCTTGCCGGCCGCAAACTTCACCTCGACGCCACAGTTGTCGATGTGGGAGAGATCCGCGGCGACACCGGGAGCGCCGACGACGTCGTACAGGGACAGCGTGCTGCCGTACGGCAGCTGGCGCATGAGCAGCAGGGCGAGGGACTGGCCAATGCCACCGGCGGCACCAACGACGCAAACGTTAACCATTTTGTCTGTAAGGTACGGTTTTTTTTTTTTGGGTAAATTACGATATATTTTTGAGGGAGTAGAGCTAACAAAAGGGAACAAAAAAGGAACTAGATAGAGACAGAGAGGAGAGAGGGAAACAGGCGATATGCTACAGTACTGCTGTTGAAAGCAGCTTCGCAGAGGCAATTGTGGTGGTGGCTGCACTGTTACCATTATTCTGATTAGTAATAGTAAGAGTCGTGATAGTGGTATAGTAATAATAATAAAGGGGAAAAAGTGCATTATTGTTGATAAACATAATGTATAAGTCTAATCTAGTAGCAAGTACAGTACGGTTGCATATTCGAAAGAAAAAATGAAAAGAGAAAAATAAGATGAAGATGGTACAAGTAGGGGACATATTTAGGCCCTGTGTATGTATAGATCGATTTTTCGTTCTTCTACCTCGGTGTATTCAGTCAAGCAGGCACCTATCCCTCAGTCGTAAAAGCTCGCGCGGGATGCCTTTGGCGGGAGCACCGCCCCGCGCTCGCCCGCCTTCTGCCTCCCCTCCGCCTTGCTGGGCGTCGTCGGGTACGTGCTGGGGTCGTCCAGGCCGCTCCGCTCGCCCTCGCGGTACAGGTCGTTGAAGCTGCTCGTCCGCGGGTGCTGCAGCGACCCGTTGCCGGCGGTCCGCGGCGCGGTGAAGCTGAAGGACGCGTTCCGCGGCGTGAGCTGCGGCGCCCCGGACGGCGCGAGGCCCCCTTCCGCTCTGCCCCGCCGCGCAAGCAGCGAGTTGAGCATACCTGCGAGGAAGGTGCCGGTCGGCCGGGGCCCACCCGCCTTGGCGGGTGAGCCGCCGGCGTGCAGCACGGCGAGCTCCCCGGGGTCTGCGAAGGTCAGGGCCTGGACGTCGCCCTCACAGAGGTCCATGCTCGTCTGGAACTCGAGGTCGTCCTTGAGCCGCTTGATCTCCTCCTCCTTCCGTTCGAAGCACGCGGTGAGGTTCTGGTTCTTCTGCAGTAGCGCGCGGATCTCTTCCTTGTCCACCTTACCTTGCTTCCTCCGCGTCTCCAGCTCCTTCGCCGTGCTATCGTAGCGCGACTGGAGCTCGCTGCAGCGCTCCTGCTCCTCCTCGATGCTTTGTTGCAACGTGGCTATCTTCATTTCGTGCTCTGCCTCCGCTTCCTCCAGCTGCCGCCCGAGCGCCGCCTCTACCGCCTCGTGGTGCTCCAGCACTGCCGCCAGCGCCTCGCTCTTTTCGGCCTCTGCTACGGCACTCTGCTCCGCCAGGGCGGCGGCCACAGCGCTGTCCTTGACCTTTGTGAGCTCGGCGCGCAGCTGCGCCATCTGGGTATCGTGCGCGCTGCGCAGTTCGGCCAGCGCCTGCGCCTTCTCAGCACTAAGCGTCGTCCGCACCTCCTCGCGAGCGGCGGCCACAGCGTTCTCCTTGGTCTTTGTGAGCTCGGCGCGCAGCTGCGCCACCTTGGCATCTTGCGCTTTGCGGAGGTTAGCCAGCGACTGCACCTTCTCAGCACTGAGTGTAGACCGCACCTCCTCGCGGGCAGCGGCCACGGCCTTCTCCTTGGCCTGCGAGAGCTCGGCGCGCAGCTGCGCCACCTCGGCATCGTGCGCTTTGCGGAGCTCGGCCAGCGACTGCGCCTTCTCAGCAGTGAGCGTAGACCGCTCTTGTGCGATAGTACTCACGGCATCGTGCTTAGACTGCTCGAGCTGGTCATGCAGCTGCGAAACCTCGGCATCGTGCACGGTGCGTAGCTCGACCAGCGCCTGCGCCTTCTC